>APFE030183286.1:94127-118288 GCA_000404065.3 Pinus taeda | reverse complement strand
AACTAAGTTAGATCCAAAGTCTAAAAGTATATCTTTGTTGGGTATGGTGTTGGAACAAAGGGATATAGATTGTGGGATCCTACTACCCGCAAAATCATCATCAACAGAGATGTAAAGTTTAATGAATCCTCTCTTGTACAGTTAGATGTAGATAGTCGATTGAAACATGATGATGTATCTGACTTTCAGCACATTCAGTTTGATAGCATTTCTAACGATAGTCATGATGACCATAGTTCAGATACTAGTCATGAACAGGTTTCAGAACATGAACAGGGTTCAGGTTTAGATCATGAACAGGTCTCAGATACGGATCGGCAAGAAGATCCTACAGATGGTAGTCAGCCAATCGAGGAAGCGCCAGAAACATCCTTAAGGAGGTCGACAAGAATCAAAAGGCCACCGAGAAGGTATGATGATTATGTCACTTCTGTTGCATTTACTGCTAATGAAAATGAACCTCTGTGCTATCAGGAAGCAATAGAAGGTTCGAAAAGTGACAAGTGGAAAGAAGCCATGAAGGAAGAAATGATGGCCTTGAGTAAAAACGGCACATGGGATCTGGTGGAGCTTCCGAAAGGCAGGAAAACAGTGGGGTGTAAATGGGTCTTCAAGCTGAAACGAGGTGTGAATGATACAGAAGACAGGTACAAAGCGCAACTGGTTGCAAAAGGGCTTTCTCAAAAAGCCGGTATTGACTTTCATGAGATTTTTTCACCAGTGGTCAAAATTGTTTCAATTAGAATTGTGTTAGCATTAGTGGCTTTGCTTGATTTAGAGTTGCAACAGTTAGATGTTAAGACTGCATTTCTACATGGTGATTTAGATGAGGAAATATATATGGAACAACCAGAAGGGTCTGTTCAGCATCGCAATGATAAATTTGTCTGCAGACTCAAGAAGTCATTATATGGCCTGAAGCAGTCGCCTCGGCAGTGGTATAAGAAGTTTGATTCTTTCATGTTGAGTCCGAAATATGTTAGAAGTGAATATGATCATTGTGTTTATTTTAAACAGTTGAATAATGGCATATTCATTATCTTGATATTGTAT
Source organism: Pinus taeda (assembly GCA_000404065.3). Classification (NCBI taxonomy): domain Eukaryota; kingdom Viridiplantae; phylum Streptophyta; class Pinopsida; order Pinales; family Pinaceae; genus Pinus; species Pinus taeda. The sequence continues at coordinate 117,235 of APFE030183286.1, read as the reverse complement.
GTTGATGATATTCTTTTAGAAAGCAAAAACATAGAAGAAATCAACAAGTTGAAGGCTCAGATGGCAAGGACATTTGATATGAAAGATCTAGGAGCAGCAAGACATATTTTGGGCATGGAGATTTTCAGAGACAGGAGCAATGGTAAGCTATGACTATCAAAACAAAAGTATATTGAGAAAATACTTTTGAGGTTTGGTATGGATAATGTGAAGCCTGTTTCAGTCCCTTTAGCTTCCCATTTTAAGCTTTCTTCGAGTTTATGTCCTAATACAGATGAAGAAAAGGATTATATCTCTCGAATTCCATATGCCAATGTAGTAGGGTGTTTAATGTATGCGATGGTTTGTACTCGACCAGATATTTCACATGCAGTTGGGGTTGTCAGCAGGTACATGGCAAATCGGGGTAAAGAACACTGGTCAACAGTGAAATGGGTGCTTCGGTATTTGAGAGGCACAAGTAGTTATTGTATTTCTTACAATAAGAGTAGTGAATTTGTTTGCGGATATGTTGATTCCGATTTTGCAGGTGATTTGGATAAGAGAAGATCAACTTCAGGGTACGTCTTTACTCTTGCAGGTGGAGCTATCAGCTGGATGTCAAAGCTACAGAATATTGTTTCTTTATCCACTAGTGAAGCAGAATACATTGCTACTTCTCATGCTTGCAAAGAAGCGATTTGGTTGAAAGGTTTGTTTGGTGAATTTGGTAGGTTGTAGGACAGCATCAAGTTATTTTGTGACAGTCAAAGTGCAATACATTTGGCTAAGAATCCGGCCTATCATAGTAAATCAAAGCATATACCGATCAAGTACCATTTTGTAAGATAGTTTATCACTGAAAGGGGAGTCTCTCTTGAAAAGGTGCATACAAAGGAGAACTATGCAGACATGTTCACGAAACCAGTTTTGTTGGAGAAGCTACGCTAGTGTTTGGCTTCTCTTGGCTTGCAGAAAAGATAAAATAATAATAACAGGGCATCAGGCTAATTGTTGTCAAGGTGGAGATTGTTGAGATTTTTTGTTTGGAGCAAAATAGGAAAAATCTCAGCTGATGACAACAATAGAAATTCAGTTCCTAGATTAGCTCCAGGTTGTTGGGAGGGATTTAATGTCTCCTATATTTGATGCGAGTGAGTTAATGAGGCTGTTAGATTCTCTATGCTATATAACAGGCAACCATTCAAATGGTTTTCTAAGAGTGTGAGAGTTTTGTGAGGATTTCATGATGTAATCTCTTGTTTTGATTAATAAATTCCTAATGCCTATGTTTGGTGGACGTAGCCCAGATTCGTTGGGTGAACTACGTTAAAAATTGTGTCATATGTGCTTGATATTCTGCTATGTGTTTATTTGATTTAGCTGCGCATCTGGGACCAACACATCTGTCTCTACCCAATCAGCCAGTCCTACTACTCCTCATCGGGGCTCCCGTAGAAAGGTCTAATCAATGAGGTTGGGTACCTCAATGATCCTGCCCCTATTCCAGCCTTCTTGAGATGATCACTCCACATCACCCCACCTCGTACCTGGAGGTATGGATGCATGTGATCCCCCTGCCAACCTGGCTCCAAAGTTCCCACTACTGGAGGTCTTTACATGAGTGGATGCCTCCACTCGGTCTCCTCTCGACCTATCTAGTTGTGGTTGCTCCACAACCTGAAGTTGCTTCAACAATCGTGGCTCATCCACAATTGTATCGGACTTCTTTTTGCGTTGCATGTTGAGAGGTAATGTACTCTCCCTCTCAACCAACAAGTCTCCATCAGTTTCCTTGCTGCTCAAGGATTTTCATGAATCTTGAACCTCAAGAGCATACAGGTGCTTGGCTAGCACACCAATCTATTTCATCTTTCCCGAGATCATGAACTTTTCTGGAAAAAGTGCTAATTTTAAATCAACAATATCTCCCTCCTCCGAACTCTGATTCAGACGAATTTTTTTTTTTTTTAATTTGGGTATTTTTCCATAGGGAATCCAAATATTCTATTTGTTTCTAAAAATTTTGTACAAAAAGTTTGAATTCTACTTTGCAAACTCTTGGCCCAAAACTCAAAACTTTGAAATCGCCTCTCAATAGATTGTTCTCTTCTTTGATCACCTTTGCTCCGATACCATGTAGAAATTCCCACCTATACATCACCAAATAATGCAATATACTAAAGCAAAATACTTGATCTAATTCTACAACCAATTTAGCAGAAGCTTAATTGAACATGAGCAACATCAATAAGAACCCATATAACTGATATGAAGAAATAAATCACACATAACACAAAAGAAATAACCCGGGGAAACCCTCAACCTAAAACCCCAACTCTGTATTATCATACAAGTGGAAATATAGGCAGTATTACAAAAATAATCAGCTCAAAAGCTATCTTGCTCTCTCTGCAATACCTCTGTTTCTCATAGACAGTTAAAGGCCTCTCTCAAACCTCCTGATCTGCCCTCCAAGCCTCCTATTTCTTTGTGCAATTTTGATTGGGGTCCAGTGCAGGCACTTGTGTGAATTGACCTTTTAACACACTCACTAACCTCTGATCCAACTACACAATCATGAAGGAGATAAATCCTCATCATGGATGAGCTTCCTTTATAGGAACAATATTCATCCAACTGATAGTACACTCTCCCTTCTCTGATATCAACTGGGTCTCTGTCTAAACTGACATGCATGAGTTATTCATGAGAGAATATTTAGTTATCTGAAGTGAAGCAGTTATATGCAAGCATGAATTAACTAACTAAACTTACTTAATTTAAATAAACTATTTAAATCAATTATAGCTAGAATTGACTCAATTAACTGAGCCAACTAATTACTACTCAAATTAGAACTCATCCTTATCTTTTTAACTAATGGATAAATTCCTCAATTAATAGATAAATTGTTGCATGTCCTCACATAGACTTCATGTTTGATTTTTCACAACTAATTAGCTTATGGAGAATTTATTTATTTATTTTCAAACAACTGTTAAGTTCAAATTTGAATTTTACTTCCTATTTTTAGCATTTCCATTTTTTATTCCATGTTGCCCAATCCAGCACTGGTACCCAAACTACTATTTATAGTAGTGCTATTTTTAGCATTTCTTGTTGCCATTTTCAACATTATAAAACAAAACAAATATCATATTGTCCTATATACATAAATCTCTTGAATATAAAATTTCATTAAACACTATTAAAATAATAATATACTTCTTAGTGGATTTACAACTTGCGAACCAAGTGATGATAATTATTCATTATTTTTTGTCACATTTTCTCTATGAAAGTGCTCATGTTCTATCAACTTTTTAACATGATGACCACCATAATATTATTTGTGCCTTAAATCCTTTTTCCTCATTTCCTAAAGTCCAAATAAACAATAATTTTTAAATTGACAACTTGAATAAGTATAAAAATAGTGGAATATGAGTTTGAATCTCATGTTTTATTAGTGCATGTGCTAAAAAATTAAGAGGACATGTGAAAGAGTAAATTCCACTTAAATTCACACCTTGAGGTGATTCTTATATATCTTGAAATTGATAGTAAATAAGTGTAATGAAAACTCAAATTTTGGACATAAATCAATAAAGGTTAAATGATGAAAAATCCCGTAATTTAATTCAGTAATTGCTCCAAAATCCAAAGATGTAGTAATATTATCAAATAGATTTAGTATTATCCCTTAACAATAAGTGAAATCCACTTCAAATCTACCACAAACAACTCAAGTTTTGTTTATAATGTACTAGTAGAATAATCATGATTAAATTTAGAATAGTTTTAGTAATACAATAGTGAATAAGCACACATATAATCAAAATATTTATTATAGAAAACCAACCATAAATCAGGAGTAAATAAGTGAATACAAACTCAAATTTTGTACTCAAATCAACAATGGTTAAATGATGACAATGGTCTTAATTTAATTTAGTAATTTCTCCAAAAGCCAAACATGGAGTAAAATGAGGAAATGGATTTATGATCATCCCATAACAGTAAGTGAAATTCACTTCCCATTAATACTTAAAAACTCAGGTTTTGTATAGAATCTACCAGTATAATAATGATGATTAGATTGACAGATTTACGATTAAAACAATAATTAATAAGCACACCTATACCTGAGATATTTATTTGTAGAACTTTAAATTAGATTCAAAACAGCTCATGTAATGTACTAAAACATAAGACTCAAATCTAATCAACTCATTTGTAGAAGCAAATTCATGATTGAGAATGAATATCACAAACATTCATCATAATTTAACACACAGACAAAGAGATTTATCTAGGGGAAAGAAACTGCTCAAAACCACTTCCTATATGTATCTCATTAATCAAATAATTTGGATGAATAGAATATGCTTGCTCAAGCTTGAGCACAACCTACACAAGTATCTTCTATCCTCTACCCGACTAACTGACGTTAGCCAACACTTAGCCAATTTCAAGCCTTCGCAAGGTCATGTTTCCTTGTGTTATTTGATGAGGAATTAAACACCATTAATTAGAGAAATTACTCATTGAGAATTGCACAATTCATTTAGGCCTTCGTTTGACTACATCCACCACCTGTACAACTTGGAAAATTATACAACTAGTAGTACACTGCCCTTGAACTCCAATCTCAACTAGGTAACTCAAATTTCATGATTGCATGAGTTAATTTAGGGTGATTGATTAGTTAACTAGTTAAACACTAAAGATGTACCCCATTACTAGACCTTCCACTAGTTCCTCCAACAGTTGGAACTAGTTTAACTGACCATAACTCAATTTAACTAAATTAAATTGTTACAACTGAAATTAACTCAACCTAGGCTCCTAAAATTTAGGAATTATTATACACAACTCAAGTTCATGTCCCCAACTAAAATTAACTAAGCTAGTTGAGTGATCACAACTCAAACAACTCATTCACGTTTTCTAGTGATGTGGAACTTCAATTTTCTATTAATTTAATTCAAGGGAATATTAAATTACGAATATTTTACTGCATTTTCAACACTCCCTCTTAGCAAGTAAGGGATTATTATATACCCCAATCCTACCTCTATGGAACTCAATTTTTTCTCTTTATAAAGCCTTTGTCAAAATATATGCAGCATGTTCCTCTGTAGGAATGTATTGCAACAACATGATCCACCTCTCCACACAATCTCATAGATGGTGATATTGAATGTTGATATGCTTGGACCAAGCATGAAAAACTGGATTCTCAAAGACTTTGATACAACTCTAATTGCCACAATAAATCACAGTAGGATCCATCATTTGACCAAATAACCCAATAAGATATTTCTCATTGAGATAGCTTCACAAGTTACTTGACTGGCATCCATGTACTATGCTTCTACTAAGATGAGTGCAATTGATCTCTGCTTCCTGGTGTACCCAGAAAATGTTGTTGACCCAACATTGAAAATTCCTCCTGTTGTGCTCTTCCTACCTAGTAGACTTCCCTCCCAATTTTCATATGTGACGACTTGCAACTTGACCCCCTCTGTTTGTTTGTACCAAAGTCCAAACTGAGTAGTGCCTCTAAGGTATCTCAACACATGTTTGATTTCTTCTAATATAGTTTGGTTGGCTTAACCATTTATTGACTAAGTTGTTTAACTGCATAACACATGTTTGATCATGTGTTCACCAAATACATAGGTGAACCCACAAGCTTCCTGTAGATAGTAGCCTTCACTTCCTCACCTGAAGTAGCATCCTCCCTCCTCCAACTTCCTGCTAGAGGAGTGTCCATGGGTTTGCTACTCTCCATCCATAACTTCTTCAATATCTCATTGGCATACTTTCCCTGAAAGACAACAAAATCCCCATCTCGTTGCCATACTTCCAAACCAATGAAATAATGCACAAGTCACATGTCCTTCATCTTGAATTCTCTTACAAGATCCTCTTTGAAAGAACTGATGAATTTCTCATCAGCGGTAAAAATCGAATCATTAACATATAATACTATAATCAATAATTTACCTTCAACAAAAAAATGGTAAAGGATTTCAACTGCTTCACTTTTGGTGAAGCCCAATCTGGTGAAATTGTTGTTGATAATGGTGTACCACGCACGAGGGGCTTGTTTCAATCCATACAAAGCTTACTTGATTATGAATACATGAAATTATCTGTGGAAGGCCTCACATCCTTTCAGTCATTCAATGTACACCTCCTCCTCAATCACTCCATTGAGGAATGTTGTTTTCACTTCCATCTTATGAATCTTCCATCCCATTTGCGCTGCAAGTGCTAGAAATGATCTAATAGAACAATACCTTGGTACTGGAGCAAAGGTATCCTCATATTCAATTCCGTCCGTTTGTGACAGCCCCTTAGACACAAATTGGGCCTTGTGTTTCTCAATGCTTCCAACCACTTCTTGCTTCACCTTGTAGATCCATATCGTACCCACCACTCATTTGTCCTCTAGTCTTGGGACCATTTCCAAAACATTTTTCTAACTATGGAATCATATTCCTCTACCATGGCATCAACCATACTAGTTGTTACACTACTTCCTCGAAAGAGGATGGTTCTATACTATACTAGCTCACTCATGAGAGCCATGTAGCTTGTGTATGGATCTGGTTACCTCCTCTACCTATGTTGTGATGTGCGTGGTCCCACATTATCTTTAGCATCATGCAATAATCTTTTACCTTCCTTGGTTCACTTCCTTCCTTTCCTAGATGTCCTTGCTTGAATCGATGTATTCACTCTCTGCTCCTCTACATGTGGATGCTCTACAAGATCCTAAGGTTCTTACTTTGGAGCCAAAATCTCCTCATTTGAATGCAACTGAAGCTCCCTCTCAAGGGAACACCTCATTGCCTTCTCCTCATTAAACTTAACATCTCTATGAACAACTATCATCCTGAGAGATGGCAAGTACATATGATAGTCATGAGGTGTATCAATGTACCCCATAAATATGGAAAACTCTATGTCAGCCCTATATGTTTGCTTGATTCCTTGGAAACATGACAGTAAATTGATCAACCAAATATCCTAAAGTGTGACACATCTAGTTTCTTCCCTGAAAAATCTTCTTCTGGTGTACTCATCCCAAGAATATGATGATGACTCCTGTTGTACAAATAGATTGTTGTGTTGCATGCTTCAGACCACAAGTGCAGTGGTAGGCCTTGGTCATGAAACATTTCCCTTGCTTCTCCCACAATACATTTGTTCTTCCTCCCAGCCACCCCATTATGCTATGGATTATCAGGTGTTGTTAACTCTTGTTGAATTCCTTTCTTTGCACATAAATTTTTAAACTCATTCAGCACATTTTCACCATCGTTATTTCTCCTAAGAGCCTTCATTTTCCTTCCTGTTTCTTTTTCAACAAGTGCTTTAAATTCAAAAAACTTGGAGAATGTCTCGTCTTTCTTCTGCATGAAGAAAACCCATCACTTTTGTGAGAAATCATCTACAATTATAACATAATACCTATGCTTGGTTGTGGAGGCTCTAGAGAAAGGTATGCACAAGTTAGAGTGGACCCTTTCAAGGATTACATGCGTCATGCTATCCTGATCATTGAAGGTGGATTTTGTGTACTTCCCCAATGTACACCCTTTACATGTGTTTTTATTCTCTAGTGCTTCAATGGGGAGGACTGTGGTGATCTACTACATGATCATCAAAGCTCCATGATGCAAATCAATAAGCCTTGTATGCGATAATTCGTCGACATCTTGGCTTTACACCTTCTCTTCCTTTGTGCTCAAAGAAAAACATTCTTCCACATTCAACTTGTAGAGTTTCTTCACCTGATCCCTGATCTTCCTTTTTTTCCCTATGGAGATGTGCTTTAGGAATTCATTTCATTTATTTAATTTCACATCGTAGCCATGGTCTTCCAACACCATGACATAAACCAAATTCTTCTTTACACCCAGAACAAACATCACATCCTTAAGACTGAGAGTGGAGCCAGGCTCCCTCTAAAAATAAATTGTACCAATATAGATTGTGCTATACCTCCCATCATCTCCCATATCGATGTGCATCTAGAGGTATTTCTCCTCCAAGTCATTGGAAAATTCTAGGTTTCCTATATATGGAAGGAGGCACTGCTATCCAAATACCACACACTACCCATCATTGTGCTTGTCATGCATTCAATGAGGGTGAAGTACAACTTGAATTGTGAAGCCAAAGCTTCACATGTTCATCCTCCTGATGGATTCTTTCTTGCCTTCTTTTATGGACAATTTGTGGCATAATGTCCCAATTCATGATGGCGAAGGCACTTAATTTTGGAAAAGTATTTATTCTTGACCCCTGGATTTGAATATCATTTGGATTGGGATTTCTTCCCTTTCTTTTCCTTTCCATCCAAGGCATAATTTTCTTCTTCCTCATCCTTAGATGTGGTCTCGTCTTTGGTGTTCTACCTGAATAACTACCGAATCCTCGTAGCTGTTTCAGCCCTTGGGAAGGACTAGAAGTGCTAGGATTACCATATCATCTTTTACAATAGCAACACCAACACTCCCAAGTTCATCATGAAAATGTGTGAAGTTTCTCGATTACTATGATATCGTGTCACCCTTCTACATTTTGATATTTCGAAGCTTTTCCTTAAGTGCCAAATTCATGTGGTCACTATTGCTCTAGAACAAATATATCAATGATTTCCATATTGCATACAAAGTTTCTTTCTCGTGGAGATCAAAGACAATATGGTGTCGTAATCCCTCCAATATGATCCTCCTTGCCTTAGCTACAGTTTTCTTCCATACTGCTAGATTCTAAGCATCAAATGTTGTTAGTCATGGCATATCATTATCAATGAATTCCTTCAACCCATTATCTTCCAGGACAAAATCCATGACGTCCTTCCAAGCAATATAATTCAAGCTAACCTAAAGGGCATACTCAAGCCTTAGACCATAGAATTCCATCCTTCTAGCTCTGAAGAATTGATCCTGCAAATTTGATCCACCTGCAAAGACAACTTCAAATTCTCTTATCTACCATGAATCCTGCTCTGCTACCATGTATAACTTTAAAGTAGATTAAAAAATTCTCATATAATTTACTAAAACATAAGACTCAAATCTACTCTACTCATCTGCGGAAGAAAATTAACGGTCGAGAACACATATCACAAAATTGCATCATGATTTAACACACATACATAGAGATTTATCTAGGGGAGAGAAGTTGCTCAAAACCCCTTCCTATCTGTATTGTGTTAATCAAATAATATAGATGAATAAATATGCTTGCTTAAGCTTGAGCATAACCTACACATGTATCTACTATCCTCTGCCTGACTGACTAACTTTGATCAACACTTAGCCAATTTCAAGCCTTCCCAAGCTCATATTTCCTTGCATTGTTCGATGAGGAATTAGCCCCTATTAATCAGGGAAATTACTCATTGAGAATTGTGCAATTCCTTTAGGCCTTCCTTTGACTACATGCACCACCTGTACAACTTGGAAAATTATACAACTGATAGTGCATTACCCTTGAAATTGAATCTCAAATGGGTAAATTGAATTTCATGCATAAATGAGTTAACTTATGTTGACTGATGAATTAACTGATTAAACATTGAAGACGCACCTCACTGCTATATGTCCCACAACTCAATTTAAATGAATTAAATTGTTACATCTGAAATTAACTTAACCTAGGCTCCCAGAATTTAGGAATCCCTATACAAAACTCAAATTGATATCCCCAAGTCAAATTAACTAAGCTAACTCAATGATAACAACTCAAGTAACTCATTCAAGGTGTCTAGTGATGTGGAATTTTGATTTCTCCTAATTTAATTCAAGGGAAAATTAAATTAGGAATTTCTTGTTGCATTTTCAACATTAATTATAGTAAATCAACAATAAAGTAGTAGGAAATAAGTGAAATACAAACATAGATTTTGTACTCAAATCAGTAGTGTTTAAATGATGATAATACTTAGAATTTAATTGACTAATTGATCCAAAATTCTAACACATAGTAGGATGATCAAACGGGTTTATGTTTAGCCCTTAACAATAAGTGAAATGCACTTCAAATCAAGAGTGAACATCTCAAGTTTTTTACATACTATACTAGCAGAATTATGAAAATAAGATATGAAATTTATCACTAAGACAATAGTGAATAAATAACGAAAATATAAATATTAATAAAATAGTAGATAATGTAAATATAGTAGATAATGAAAACATAAATATTAAATAGTAGATAATGTAAATATAGTAGATAATGAAAACATAAATGTAAATATAGTAAATAACGAAAATATAAATATTAATAAAATAGTAGATAATGTAAATATAGTAGATAATGAAAACATAAATATTAACCCTAGAAACATTAACCTAGATAATAAAAAAGTGGTCAATATATCTTCTTATGAGCTGAAGATAGAAGAGGCAGAGGTCCTTAACAAAGGTCTCAATTTCGCATTAGCCCCCAGCAAAATCCCCTATGAAGAAATCATTTGCAACCTAGAGGACGGAATCAAGACACTCAAGGATGATGACAAAGAGCTCATCAGACAAGAGGTCGCGGTTATCCTAAGAAAAGCTAAACCCCCCAAAAGGAACCTAAAACCTGAGTAGCTTAAAGCCATAAATAGTCTTAGAAACAATAAAGACATAGTTATTCTAAAAGCAGACAAAGGAGGCGCCACGGTCATTATGGATTATGAAGAGTACATTAGCAAAATGAAAGACCACTTATATAATAGTGGTAGCTACAAGAAGCTAGAGAAAAACCCCATCACCAAAATCACAAACCTAGTAAAGAAAGCCATTAAAGAAACCAATCTTGATGATAAAATAAAAAAGAGATTGACTCCTAACAGTGAAACCACCCCCAGAATCTATGGAGCCCCTAAAATTCATAAAAAAGATGTCCCCTTAAGACCCATAGTCAACACCATAGGGTCCCCCACTTATGAGTTAGCTAAGTACGTCGCTAGTATTCTATCCCCGCTAGTGGGCAAGACTAGCTCTTACATTAAAGACTCAAATCAATTTGTAAAGCACATTAAAAACACCAAGCTAGAACCCAGAGATAAAATTGTTAGTTTTGACGTGGTCCAGCTCTTCACCAAAATTCCCCTTGATGAAGCCATTCTGGTAGTAAAAGAGGTAGCAGATCCCCAAACCGCTAAGTTAGCCGAAATTTGTCTTCGCTCAACTTTCTTCTCCTTCCAGGGTGAAATATTTGAACAAACCTTGGGTGTCGCTATGGGATCTCCTCTCTCACCAATAGTGGCAAACCTTTTCATGGAAAAATTCGAAAAGAAGGCTCTAGATTCATATCCATTAAAGCCCAAATCATGGGTCAGGTTTGTGGATGACACCAGTGTCAATTGGCCTCATGGCGAGAATGAGCTAAACAAGTTTCTGAACCATCTCAATAGCCTGTCTGAAGACATAAAATTCACAATGGAAGTAGAAGAAAATAATTGCATTCCTTTCTTAGACATTCTCCTCATAAGAGGAAATGATGGCTCCATAGATCACAAAGTTTTTAGAAAGAAAGCCCATACAGATAACTACCTGCATGCCGATTCTCATCACCACCCTGCCCAGAAAATGGGGGTGCTACATACCCTCTTCACTAGAGCTTATAGAATCTCTGACATAAACCATACAGATGAAGAAATTTCGTACCTTAAAAAAACTTTTGCAAACCTAGGGTACAGCAATAAGAGCATATACAAAGCCATTCAAAAAGCAAAATCTGATAATCATAAAAGCATAACAAAAGAAACCCCAACCGCTAATGCCTTCCTTCCTTACATCCAAGGAGTCACTGACAAAATAGCAAAAATCCTCAGTAAGAAAAATATTAAGACTGCTTTCAAACCCTTGTATACCATTAAACAAAGAATGAGATCTGTTAAGGACAACCTAGAGCATCTTCAGCAAAAAGGAGTTTATATCATCAAATGTTCTTGTGGGGATCATTACATAGGAGAAACCGGTAGATCCGTTAGGATTAGACTCAAGGAGCATAGTGCTGACATACGTAAAGAAAGAGTCCGAACCTCAGCCCTAGCTGAGCATGTAGGTAAAACCAATCATCATATATGCCTGGAAGACACCAAAGTCATTGCCAAGGTAGAGCACCATTTCAAGCGTAAGGTTAGGGAAGCTATTGAAATCATTAAACATCCAAAAAACCTTAATAGGGATGGTGGCATGGAAATTAGCAAAAACTGGAACCCCTTGCTAACCCCTGCAAATAATCTCAAAAACGATGTTAAAAATTCTTGACACTCTAACCTTAAATTAACATGCTTCTCTTTGTAGACCTAGGCTAAAAAAAGTAACAAGACATTAAAGCCTAATTACTAACATAATAAAAATTAAAATAATAAACATTCAAAAGAACAAAACATATATAAAACATCTTTACTACAATAAGAAGCAGAATCATAATAAATAAAAATAATTGCTATAGGTATATATAAATAATATTAGAATCAATAAAGAATTTAAATATTAATGTAGGTTAAGAAGTGCAAGCATGATTAATTTAGTAATATGATAATCAATTATAAATAAATATAGATAAGGATAGTAAGTATACATAGATAGGAACAATAATATATTTCCTATCTAATAATATAAACATTAATTTTATCTATAGAAATAATAAGGATTACATAAAAATAACATCCATAATTAATAACTAATAACATAAAAGTAAATAATAAATACTAACAAATTTGTAATAAAGAATTAGATTAACATAAAGTAGAACATATAATAAATAAGCAAAAGCTTTAATATTAAATAACAATAGGAATTTTACCAACATAACTAAATTAAAATTAGCAATAAAGAATAAGCGTTAATAGCAATAATTAAAAATATTAATTAATATAAATAAAGCACATTAATAAGTAAGCACATATAATCAATAAAAATAGAAATTAAATAGTAATTAATTAAAGCAGTCACAACAATAGAAACGAAGGATTAAATTAACTTTGAGGAATAACATTATAATCAAATAACTTAATAACAAAATATTAAATTTAAAAACTGAAGTAGTAAATCAATAACTTAATAACTAAATATTAAATATTAATATTAATATATAAATTAGAATAGCAAATCAAATATAAAATAGTATAATCATAGAACTAAAAAACAATGAAAATAATTAAATTATAAATAATTATGCAAAGTGTCGGCCAGTTTGTCTTCTCATCTTGCTTTTTTCCTATTTATACATAGCCGGTTACTTCTTTTCTCCTCACAATTTGTCCTGATGATGAGTCTAGTTTCAGACTCGAAACGTCGACCAGAAAATATGAACACTGTGGAAAATCCGAACTCCATTCAAAAGAAAAACTATACTTATATAGTTTTTAAATTCAATAATAAACTACAACATAGATATGACAAAATTTTAGATGAGAAGCTAACAAGTTAAGGTGACAAAGCATCATCATAATCATTTGCATTGCCACCAAGATTAAAATTATGATCACTTGTGTCTACATATACTTAATTTTCTTCCTCATCTTCATTTGTGACATGCAATACATTCATTGTCTCAATCTCTTCATTGGTAATCAGAATATCTACTTCAAACCTCCAACATTGGCTTAACCATTTCTTTGAATTTTTCTTGTAAATTAACATATTTCCCATTCGGCACTACATCGACAATTTCCATGAATTTTCTGTTGAAAAAATGAAAAAAAAGAAATTCTCAATTTGATTTTTCCTTCGTTAAATTGAGAAAAGATCAAATTTCCACATCAACAGACAACTTGGATGCAATTAACTGAGGTGACATGGTTCTTCTTATTAAGTGAGCTCATTAAATTTGAGTTAGAGGAGTTAGAGTTCAATTAGGCATGTGTGATTGCTAATTTATAGCAATCAAGGTCAATTATTTCAAGTTATTTTCAATTGAACTAGTTCTAGTTGTTTGAGGAATTAGTGGAAGGTCATTTTGCGTAGTGGGAATTCAGTAAAACTCCGTGATCATTCAACGAATTGATCAATCAGCCCAAAATACCTAGTGCATGTAAAGAATTCTAGTTCACTAGTTGTGATGGAGACTCTAAGGCAATGAAAGATTAGTTGTAAACTAGTCTTGAGTGAACATGTTATCTGAACTTAAACAGGAATGCAACAACTTACAAATATAATCATAAACACAAAGATGCAGTAGAAAAACATTTCATTTCATTAATAGAAAAATGTTGAACTATGCTTACAAACAAAATATAAATAACATAACTCAGGGAATGGTAACTTATCTATGAGAAGAGATGTGGCAGCTACACGCCTCTCAATTGTGTTACAATGAGGGTCAAGGGCCTATTTATTATTGGAAAACATGAGAAAACCCTAAACAACCAAAACCCTAATCCCAGGAGATGTAACACCAAGAGTTTGTGGGACTCGTTGGGATTAGTTGGGCAGCCAACTTCATGGAGTCATAACTTGGTCATATTATTTCGTTTGGCACGTATGATATGTTGTTGGAAAGGTCTCTCAGAGTACTAAAGGTTTCATCGCAAGTCCTTGCCCATGGTTATGGGCCTTCCGTGGACCCCAAAAAAACGTTGTTTAGGACCCGAAAAACTACTAAAAATAGTAAATGCCGAAATGAACAAAGAAATATATGAAACTGACTAGGGGGTCTAGGTGGAATAGGTAGGTGGCCACAAATATCCACCTGGATCAACAAGTGTTGCATACAGTTAGATGATCAACCTTGGGAATTGCGCAATCATTTTGGAGGAATTTCCTAAATAATAGGGGCATAATCTCTCGGGAATTGCGCAAGGAAATAGGGGCTTAAGCAGAGGAAAATTTGACTAAGTTTGGGTCAGAGATTCACAATGAGCAGAGAGATAGGTTATTCACTTGCAGGTTATGCTCACTTGAGCAAATCAATTGTAATACATCTCTATTCATTAGAGAAATGCAAGTAGGCATAAGGGGTTTTTAGCAGATTTCTTTCCTGTGGAAAAATATTGTGTCCATGTGTGTTATTTCTCATTACATGTTTGTCATTGATGTTCTAAATTTTGAATTGAATTCCACAGAGTAGTAGAGTAGGTATGTGTCTTGTGATTTTGATTAAAATTTAATGAAAAGTTGCAAATCTACACGATAATTTATACATGGTATCAGAGGATGATTCACATTAGATCAGGAATTTCGAAGTTGTTTCTTGGAGAATAAAATTTACAGTTTAGTGTCGAAAGATCTCTACAGAGTTGGAAAGATGAACTTCAACGGGCTGAGGCTAGAGTATGTCTTGGAAGGGAGCTCTAATTTCATTACATGGAAGGATCACATGGAGGCAGTGTTAGATGACAACAAATTGCTAGAATCCATCAAGAAAAATGTTGCAAATCCACAGGCATATGATGCCCATAACCTTGCTCAGTGGAATAAAGATGTATCCAAGGTGAGGAGAATAATCTTGGAGGGAGTGCGGGATCACATTGTCTCAAACGTCCACGGGAAAGAAAATTCATTCGCAATGTTGAAAGCAATGACATAATTGTTCAAGGGTAATAGTGACTAGAGGAATATGACATTCAAGGATAAACTTTGAAATATCAAGATGCAAAAGAATGAAACTATTTTTCAGTATCTGAACTTGGCGAGGCTGGTGTTAATGTTGCAAAATATGACTTGGTACGCCTAGCCCTTCTAGGCCTTCCCAAGAGTTGGCATAGCTACGAAGATTCGGTAAACGAGAGGGAGAAACTACCGAATTGGGAATTCTTATGGTGCAATTTAGTATAGGAGGAAATGAAGTGGAATACGAGATGTAGGACTTAATCCAAGGGAGAGGATAAAGAAAAAATTGCATTGGTTGGAAAGGGAAAGAAGGGAAAAGGGAATAAATCATAATCGAAGCCAGAGTCTAGACAAAGAGGCAAGAAGAAATATTTGTCCAAAATGAAATGCTTTCATTGTCATGAATTTGGGCACTATGCCATGAGGTGTTCACATAAAATGGTAAGCAAGAATACCTCAAGAGGAGTAGTAGGTGAGGCCTTGGCTTCATAGTTTGAGCTTGAATTTACCCTCAATGCATGCATGGACAACACAATGATGGGGAGCATGTGGTAATGTATAGTTTTTTCAGTGAACCGAAGGAGAAATATTTGGAGATGCAAATCGAGCTGGGGGAAGAAGAAAGGTATAGTGCGATCAAGGTCAGTACAATCACCTTTCAGAAGTATTCGATCTCCTGTCTCAGGCTCAAGGATGTCATGTTCATTATGGGCCTAAACAAAAATATCATCTTTGTTGTTGTCTTGGAAGATTGTGATTATGATGTGATCTTCAGCAAAGGAAAATAATTCTTGAGACACATAGCCAGGGGATAGGTGAAGGAGATTGGGGTTCATGTAAAGAACATGTATAATTTAGGTGTAGAAGACTATGTTGCATTGAGAACTAAGGCAAAGAAGGTGTAGAGCCGCGATGTTGGTGAACTTTGGCACAAAAGACTTGGTCATTTGCATCATGGCGCCCTGAAGATTATGCAACAAATAACCATAGGCCTCCCCAAAGGAGCACTTGAGCAGCAGGACGTATGTAAACGACATACCTTGGGGATGTACACAAAATCCACATTCCATTACCGGGACAACAAATAACATGCAGTGTTGGAAATATACATTAAAATTCAAGATACATTTAAAAAGTGCGTTGAACACACTTTTTTAATGTATCTTCATTTTTTTTTATCAATGTGGATCTTCTCAAAAGTATGCATAATGGGTACACGTTGGATGTGGAATTTAATTCCGCATCCAATGAGTGTCTACACTTGAACTTTGAGCAAAGCTATAAGGAGATAAACCAAAACTACTATTAAAAAAACAGTTTTCATCTTTTCCCTCCAAAATTTCTCTCTTACTTTATCATTTTAACTATTATTTTCTTATTTTTCCTTATGAGACCACTTTTAGGGTGAAAATCTCCTCTAATGGATGTTTTAAGGACATTTTGAATCCTAGTTTTTCCTCACCAGAGCCTAAATATCTCACTCGTCCTACATTCGTGGTGGATTAGAAGGCTGAAAACCCTTCTCTTGAGGTTAATAATATTGCATGGAGCTTCATTGCCAACAATTATGAGTGAAAAGGGATTATCTACCACTTTAATGGCTTTTGGTCTTCATCATCAACTCTTTAGGAGTGGGTTTATTAGAACTAGTCCCAATATGTAGAGATTCCTTTTTATTCTAAAGGATTTTTTGTTGTGGTCATTGAGAAGATGGAGGACAACATAATGTTTTGATTAGGGTCCTTCGTTTTGGGGTTGAGATGGTCTTTCCTCTTAACCTTGGTTCCCATACTCTAACCCTCTTTCTATGCTATCTTGGGCAACCCTCATATGGGTTCAGATTCCCAATTCGGTCGTTCATATGACCCACCAAGTATTTTTGGAGGATATAGGCAATTTGCTTGGGCATTTCATCAAAATCGACATCACAAGATTGCAAAAGGAATCATGAATTTTGTACACATATATGTGGAAGTGGACCTTACCAAAGGTTTGCTAGTAAAAATCCTCCTCAATTAGAGAGGCAAGGTTTATGGACAACTAGTGGATTACGAGAACAAAACTTGTCACTGCATTCATTGTCGGCAATTTGGCCAACTTCAGGATGCCTCTTCGTATTTGCAAAGTCACTCTTAGAAACCAGAAATCAATAAGAAGAATTGTGGATGGAAGATCAAAAGGGGCCCAAAGCTTCTAAGTCCTTTGTAGCTCACGAGCTAGAGAAACCTTAGAACAAGAATGCACATAATGCAGGAACCACTAATCCAGATTATATGTAAGCCCATAATGTGTCATCTCAACGAGTAGTGAAAGATCACACATTGGCCAATTTATTGCATGATGTAGCTAGTATTTTTGGACCACAAATGAGTGGGCACAAACACACCCATGAATCTTACCATTCTAATAGTGATAAAAAGCCAAAAAATATGTTGGGGAATGAGGCATTGGAAATATCTCAAGACATGATCCTAACAACCCTCGAATTGGGTAAACATTCAGAAAAAGAAAAGGAAAAAAAAAATATATATAATCGTGAAACCTAAATCCAAAAAAATAAAAAATGTAATGGTCATTAGTGTTCCTCTAATATAAAGCAAATTGTACTAGTAAATGATTCATTCTAATAAATGATGTAAAACTTTGTCTCTCGATGAATAAACAATTAACTTTAAAAAAAATCTAAATTTAAAATAAATTAATTTATAAATCTTAAAAATTAAAAATTTATCTATATATTATAATACTTTAGCTAATCTATTTTAGGAAAGAAAACTAAATTCTAAATAAGCACTTTATTATTTAATGCATGCTCTCATTTGGAAATAAGCACATTGAGCTTAAAAGGCACATGTTTTTTTGCTTTAATTTTTCGATTCTCAAATGTATAATTAGGACTTTAATTGGAATATAAAGTTATATTAATATGATAAAAACAATGGTGAAGTTTCAGTAGCAGAACCCGTTGAAGATAGACCTCATTAACATAATCCGTTGAAAATAAACTTTATTTGCAGCACCACATAGAATCAGAATCAAACTTCATGGAATGGTTATACCTCATGTGTTGGAATTTAATTCCAACTGCATCACATAAATGCTGAACAAAGATTTGATCTACAGCAGTTATCCGGAAGCAGCAAAAGTCTTAAGCATTAAATGTGCAGAAATTAATTCCCCTACAACCGACTTATTTCCACAGAGAAAGACATCACCGCCTCTTTTGCAATAAATACAAAGATAAAAATCAGCAGATATATTACTTTGTTTAATGTTTAACTCAGATATTTGTTTTCATATAAATACATGAACAACAGTTCTGTTTTTTCAAAGAGAGGCAGTGTAAGTAGAAAAGAACAGCAGTTCTATTTTCTGTGTGAATGTAAGAGTTTTAGAACAGCAGTTCTGTTTCTGAGAGAAGGTTAGAAGAACAAGAGTGTGTCTCTTCTGTATATGCACAGCAGTGTTGAACGTGTGATTTTCTGAGTTAGAGAAAATCGATTTCTGGAACTGAAGTGTTACTCTTGTAACAGTTAAGTTTTTGTATCAGCTTGTTTACTGTTCATGAATACAAGTTTACTGTTTTACTGATTTTCTGTTCCTGTTACACCAAGTGCCAAAAACACTTTGATTTTACTCTATAACTCTATTATTGATTTGACGCCAACTTGTTTTAGTTGCTGTAACACCAAAGCGTCAATTTTCTTAAAGTGACTTAGCGTCAAAAACGTGTTGCCGTTACACCGAGTGACTTGACGTCAAATTTCACGTTGCTGCAACACCACGATCAGCCTTGCTGCAACACCAAGTCCTGTTTCCGCAACACAGTTTCCAGTAAGCAGTTTTCTGTTTTTTCTGTGTTAAAAGAAACAGAGTATTATTCCGCGTTGCTGCAACACCGAATCCTGTTGCTGCAACACCAAGTCCAGAAAACGAAATTTTCAGTTTTCTGAGCAGAAACAGAGCATTTTTGTGTTGTCTGTTTGTTAAGGAATTTAGCAGAAAATTCCAACATGGTATCAGAGCGTTGTTCTCTGGTCTTTTGTGTTTGAAATCATCATAAAATTCCAACATGGTATCAAGCTAGTCTAGGCACTCAGTGAGTCAAAAACAAAGTTTGTTTTTCACTGTAGGAGCTGTAAGAAGCTTGTTAAGCAGATTTTTCCAGCAGAAAAAGTTTTTGCTTGTTTTTATTTTTACAGTCAGTATCTCTTCTTTACCTATATAGAGTTAAGATGGAAAATGCTGGAACAGGTTTGACAAATTCCCAGGTGCCACAGTTCAATGGGAAAAATCACAGTGATTGGTCCATAAAAATGAAAGCATTGTTTGCTTCTCAAGGAAATGGGAGCTGGTTGAAACTGGTTATGTTGAACCAGCAGATGCAATAGCACTAGCTGCTTTGAAAGTAGCAAAAAGAGACCAGTTGAAGAGTGACAAGAAGAAGGATGCCAAAGTCATCTTTTTCCTCTTCCAATTAATACATGAAAGTGTCTTTCCACGGATTCAGCAGCAACAAAATCCAAAGAGGCATGGGATATTCTCAAAACTGCCTATCAAGGCATGGAGAAGGTGAATACTGCAAAGTTGCAGATATTGAGGAGAGACTTTGAAACACTCAGCATGAAGGAATCTAATACAATAGATTCATTCTTCACTCAGGTCATTGGGCTGATAACCCAGATAAGATCTCATGGTGAAATCCTTGAAGAAAGAAGGATTGTAGAGAAGATCTTGAGATGTTTACCCTCAAGGTTTGAAGCTGTTGTGGTAGCAATAGAAGAAACAAAAGATCTCTCACAGTTCACGGTAGATGAACTGAGTGCTTCTCTTATGTCTCATGAACACAGACTGAGCCGAGGAACATATGCCTCTTTTGAGCAAGCATTCAAGACTCAGATGTCTTTCAGCCAAAGAAAAGGCCGAGACAGAGCAAATAACTGAGGTCGTAGAAGAAGCAAAAACAGAGGCAGATATTATCCTACAAGCACAAGCGGAAGGAGCTGCAATCAGAACCAAGATGAAGGTTCAAGCAAATAGCAAGCTCATGGACAAAGGTATGAAAAATCCCAAGTCCAATGTCATTATTGTAAGAAATATGGGCACTATGCCAATGAATGTAGGAAAAAACAAAATGACATGAATAGTAGGCAGAATGTTAATTTTGCAAATGAAGAAAATAAGAATCCAAAGAATGTGCTATTAACATGTAACATTGCACAAGACAAACAAGAAGATGTTTGGTTCTTAGACTCAGGTTGTAGTAATCACATGACTGGAAATATTGCAATGTTTGCCAATCTGGATGAAGATGTGAAATCTGAGGTAACAACAGGGATTGATAGTAAGATATCTATCAAGGGTAAGGGCAGAGTCAGTATCCAAGCAAGAAATGGAGAACAAATGATTGTGCCAGAGGTATACTATGTACCTGGCCTGAAATGTAATCTTTTGAGCATTGGACAACTCATTGACAAAGGTTACAACTTGTTCTTCAAAGGTGATATGTGTACAATCAGAGATATACCTCCAAGTAAGAAGATCATTGCACAGGTGCAAATGACCAGCAATAGAATGTTTCCTCTCAAACTCAGGGCATATTTGAAGGAAGGAAGAACTATTGCAGCTGTAACACAAGAAGTCTTTCAGGAACAAGTGAAAGATGAGAATTGGTTGTGGCACTTGAGATTTGGACATCTCAATTTCGGAGGCCTAAATTTGTTGCATAGAAAAGGAATGGTAAAGGGATTGCCATTGATTGAGAAGCCGGACAGCCTTTGTGAAGGCTACATATTAGGCAAGCAGCATAAAGAAAGCTTTCTAGCAGGAAAGAGTATAAGGGCAAAAGTACCCTTGGAAATTGTCCACTCTTATGTGTGTGGACCGACGCAAGTACCATCACTTGGCGGAAATAGATATGTTTTAACTTTCATTGATGATTACACCAGAAAGACATGGGTGTATATGCTGAAACAGAAGACTGAAGTGTTTGAGAAATTCCGCCACTTCAAAACTCTTGTTGAGAAACAGTGTGGGCATTATATCAAAGTGCTCAAAACAGACAGAGGAGAATACATCTCCCAAGACTTTCTGCGTTTTTGCAGAGAGAATGGCATACAAAAACAGTTTACAGCAAGGTATAGACCTCAGCAAAATGATGTTGCCGAAAGAAAGAATAGGACCATTCTTGACATGGTCAGAAGTATGTTGAAGGCAAAACACTTGCCTCATGAGTATTGGGCAGAAGCTGTCACTTGCGCAGTTTACATCTTGAATAGATGCCCAACTAAATTTGTCATGAACAAAATACCAGAAGAAGCATGGAGTGGTCAAAAGAAAACTATCACTCACATGAGAGTATTTGGTTGTGTAGCTTATGCACATGTACTAGATAAGCTAAGGAGAAAGCTTGATAGTAAGGGGGAGAAGTGTGTGTTTGTTGGCTATTGTGATGAGTCAAAAGCATACAAACTCTATAATCCATCCACTAAGAAATTGATAGTAAGCACGGATGTGCAGTTCATTGAAGATGAAGCTTGGGATGGAAGCTTAGAAAAAACAGTGAATGTGAAGACAATTGTGTCTCATGAAGAAGAACAGGAAGGGACAACAGTAAATAATCCTTCCTTGGTGGTTCCTCCTCCACCACAGCAAATTCAGCAAACCACACCACAAACTGGAACTCGAACAACCTTAAGAAGTCAAGGAAGTGCTTCTTCAAGCACACCACATGGATCAGAAATAACCTCAAGTTCGGATGGAACTCCAGACACACTAAGAAGACCAAGATTCAGAAATCTCAATGAGATTTATGAACAAGGAGAGGTAAGTACCAATACCGGTCTGAATTCATTATTCGCTTTGTATTGTCATGTTGATGACCCAATTCATTTTGAAGATGCTGTAAATGAAGATAAATAGATTGAAGCAATGAATGAAGAAATTGGTGCAATTGAAAAGAGTAAAACATGGGAGTTAGTGGACCTCCCTGAAGGCAAAAAAGCCATTGGAGTTAAGTGGGTCTATAAGCCCAAACGCAATGCTGAAGGCAAGATTGACAGGCACAAAGCAAGACTTGTTGTGAAAGGGTACAAGCAGCAACAAGGCAGAGACTATGATGAAACCTTTGCACCAGTAGCAAGGATGGAAACAATCAGAACAATGTTGTCTATAGCAGCACAACACAAATGGATGATTTATCATATGGATGTTAAATCTGCATTCCTGAATGGAGTGTTGAAAGAAGAGGTCTATGTTGAACAACCTCGAGGTTATGAAGTTGCTGGCCAAGAGCATAAAGTTTGCAAACTGAAGAAGGCTCTTTATGGGCTGAAGCAAGCTCCAAGAGCATGGTACAACAAAATAGATGCTTATCTGATTGAGAATGGGTTTGACAAGTGTGATGGTGAACCCACACTCTACATAATAGAAAATGACGGTAAGATTATTATTGTTGTTTTATATGTAGATGATCTGATTTTTACTAGCAATGATGCTTCTCTCATTGTTGATTTTAAAGCAGTCATGAAAAGTGAATTTGAAATGACT
>APFE030183286.1:80383-93720 GCA_000404065.3 Pinus taeda | reverse complement strand
GAAATGACTGACTTGGGCTTCTTAAGATATTTTCTTGGAATTGAAGTAGACCAAAGTGAAAATGGTGTTTTCATTTCTCAAGATAGATATGTAGAAGCTGTGCTGAAGAGATTTAACATGCAGAACATCAAGGCAGCTGTGACTCCAACTGTAATGGGGTTGAAATTGACCAAAGAAGACAGCAGCAAGGATTTTGATCCAAAATTATACAAGAGCATAGTTGGCAGCCTTATGTACTTGACTACAACTAGGCGAAACATTATGCACGCTGTGAGTTTAATCTTCAGATTTATGGAAAGACCGAAAGAGACTCATTGGCAGGCAGCCAAGAGGATTCTAAGGTATGTGAATGGAACGAAGGGGTTTGGTATTTTATATTCCTCTTTTGAAAGTTTCATGTTGATAGGTTACACGGACAGTGATTGGGCTGGAAGTGTTGATGTTAGGAAAAGCACATCAGGATATGTGTTTCATATGGGATTGGGAGCCATCTCATGGGCTTCCAAGAAGCAACCAGTTGTGGCTTTGTCAACAGCAGAGGCAGAGTACGTGGTAGCAACAGCAGCAGCATGCCAAGCAATGTGGCTGAGAAGAGTTCTCAGAGATTTGTGTCATGAACAAGAAAATGGCACAACTATTTACTGTGACAATAGCTCAGCAATAGCTTTGTCTAAAAACTCTGTTTTTTCATAAAAGAAACAAAAGACATGATCCAAATTTTCGCTCATATTTTGAATTGGTTACAATGGTGAAATGTTTTGCAGCACCAGTAACAGAGGATCAGCTGCTGACATCTTGACCAAACGATTATAGCAAAGAAAGTTTTGATCATTCAGGGAAATGCCTGGGTATGCAGCAGTTGAAATTAAGGGGGAGTGTTGGAATTTAATTCCAACTGCATCACATAAATGCTGAACAAAGATTTGATCTACAGTAGTTATTTCAGATTGTTTGGTGCCACAAAGTCTTCTGATATTTTTGAGCATTAAATTCAGAAATTAAATCCCCTGCAGACAACCGTCTTATTTTTGCTGAAAATGCATCACCGCCTTCTGCAATAAATACAAAGATAAATATCAACAGATATTTTACTTAGTTTATTGTTTAATCAGATTTTTATTTTCCTATAAATGTAACGCACAATAGTTCTGTTTTCAAGTGCAAGAGAGGCAGTGTAAGCAGAAAAGAACAACAGTTCTGTTTTTTGTGTGAGTGTAAGAGATTTAGAACAACAGTTATGTTTTCTGTGTGAGTGTAAGAGATTTAGAACAGCAGTTCTGTTTTTGTACTCTGAGAGAAAAGAGTGAAGGTTAGAAGAACAAGTGTGTGTCTCTTCTGTAAATGCACAGCAGTGCTGAATCTGTGATTTTCTGAGATAGAAAATCGATTTATGGAACTGAAGCGTTCCTCTTGTAACAGCTAAGTTTACTGTATCAGTTTTGTTTACTGTTTATGAATACAAGTTTACTGTTTTGCTGATTTTCTGTTGCTGTTACACTAAGTGTCAAAAACACTTTGATTTCACTCTGTAAGTCTATTAGTGATTTTGACGCCCAACTTCTTAAAGTGACTTAGCGTCAAAAACAGTTTTCTGTTTTTTTTTTGTGTTAACAAAAACAGAGTATTTTTCCCGTTGCTGCAACACCACGATCAACGTTGCTGCAACACCAAGTCCAGAAACGAAATTATCAGTTTTCTGTGTAGAAACAAAGCATTTTTGTGTTATCTGTTTGTTAAGGAATTTAGCAGAAAATTCCACCATTATATCAGAGTGTTGTTCTCTGATCCTTTATGTTTGAAATCACCATAAAATTTCAACAAAAAATACTTATTATCTTTTTTTATTTAATTTTAATTTTTCTTAAAAAATTATTATCTTATTTATCTGAATTTAATTCAATATATTGTTATAATTACTTTCAGCCTTATATCTAAATAATCTTAAACCCTAGAAATATTCTTACCCCTCTTAAAACTGGAAAATGAGATAATTATATAAAAAATGCACTATCTACAACCTACCAATCTAGATGTTGCCAACCCACTGTATATACAGGCCTTCGAGGTTCTCAAGTATTGTTTATGCCTTATGGCTCTTAATTATGTATCGTTTATGACTCAGGGCTCTTAATTATTTTGGAGTTAAAAAAGGCTGTTGTTTACATGAACGTTTGGTGACATTCAACCATCACCCTGTACTATTTTATCTTGTTTCATGATAATTATGATCTTCATAATAAGAGAGCTTGCATTCTTGTAATTATTGTCTTCATTGTTTAATGCGGTGTAATTACTCGGCAACTTAGAATTACGTTTGTAAACTGATCTGTCACACCCTCTGTCCCCATTCCTTTCCAAACGTTTGTACTGACAGAGTATGCGTTTTTATAATTACCATCTTCATAGTTACATGCAGTTTGATTACTCTGCATCTTATACTGATCTGTCACACCCTGTTTCCCGCATTTCGCTTCAAACGGTTGAAAGGGAAGAAAATGCATTGCCTTTCGGCTCCAAGCATTTAAAACAAGGACAAGCTGGTATAGTTGCATATATTTTGTCAGTGTCATACTGATCTCTCAAATCCTATTATCTGCAGTCCTCTGCAAACGTTTGCAACGGAAGCAAATACATTGCCTTTCCAAATATTTAAACAGGACAAACCGCTATCGTTGCATACCGTTTCCCAATGTTAAATATGCATCTTATCAACACTACACCTAAAAGTTCCCCTTAGCTTAAAAAGGGGTGGCTTAAGCCTTTGAAGAAATCTTATATTAAGTAAATAATATTACATATATATATAAACAGTCACATCAATCAAATCATTCATTCATCATACATCAAATACACCATTTATTCATCATACATCAAATACACTGCATAGCAGTATCACAGATGCGGCTCGAACCGGAGCTAGGAGCGTGAAATCATTCATTCATCATACATCAAATACACTGCATAGCAGTATCACAGATGAGGCTCGAACCGGAGCTAGGAGCGTGTAAGCAGTCAGCCCCGCCAGTGTACCATACACTAGCGTGCTAAAAGTTCAGCTTAGTTTAGGCTAATCTACTTCATAAATATATGGAGAGTTACCCTAATTCTACACAGAGCTCAATTAAAATTACAACATGTAAAAACTGAATCGTTGCATTATTTATACATCATTCTATTTATAAATTCATACCAAGAAATCGTAATGCAGCTCTAGCTATAATATTAAAGATCACTTTATTTATTTAAGAAAGATGGGGCACCATCCATACCCTTAGGTTCTTATCCAGTTTCCCTGCCAATGCTAACAATAATGTCGTCTTCCCAGATCCTGGAGGACCCAAAAGCAATGTCATCCTGTTCAATAGAGCGCGAACCCAAAACACTATCACTTCAATTAAAGATTTCTAGAACTGAATCAGAAATGCAATCGCTGTGATAACCTTATTTTATATAGATAAACAAACCCGAGTTGAAATATAAAGTCATACCTTCCTGGCCTTACGAATCCGTTCACATTGTCCAAGACTGCGAAGTCATGTTGTTGAGAAGGAAGGATCTTCAGAGCTTCAAGATATGCCTGTTGTAAACATTCCAACATAATTTCAAAAACTATATATATGTGTGAGAGGGCGCGTTAGGAATAGCAGAATTAAAATACTAAAACGGGCTAGGAGAGTCAGATCTTTAAATATCTTTATTTAAATTTTAGATTACACCTCTAAAAGGAATTAGAGAAGCTCTAATAGTAGCGTCTGTTTTCTTTCCAAAACGTAAGCCATAAAAGAAAAGACCTACATCTATAGATTGCTTCGTAAAACGTTTGATTCAGATTCTGTGCCTAAAATGTTGGGAGAAATTTTAACCATGGACGTTTGTTCTCGAATTTATGGAAATAAATAACTGTTAGGAAAATTGTAAACATACAAAACTTAAATACACAACCTAAATTGACAGACCGAGAGAAAGCCCTTATTTGAATTGCAAGGATTTTGCAAAAAAAATAAACAAGCTAGATAACAAATGTAAATATCGAAAGGAAATTTACAGCAACGCTAAAATTACTGATGGTCCAACATTAAAGACATACAAACTAAACTCGTTAAAATGTTAGAAGGTCTATATCCGCATTTTCAGTCCTCACTACTTTGCCTTTGTAGTACTTGTACATAATTCTGTGTTGCATTAACATTTCTGTACGTAATTCAGTGTTGCATAAACATTTCTGTAAGCACGCGTCGTATGTGAAGTTTGAACAACTACAAATGCTTTTCATAATGTGAACTAAAAATGGAACAAATTTAATTAACCTGTCCACTGTCCAGTGCGATTCCTTACCTCCAATTTATTTCTCACATAGTTAGGAAGGGAAGGCAAAGCTCTTTTGCCGGTGTATACGTTCGCGTTGACGGAAAGGTTTTGAAATCTCACTTCGACAGTTGGATTTTCGCAACTGACTCTGCCATATCATAAAAATTTACGTCAGTCAACAGGAATTTTAGCAACTTGTGCTTATAATGATCTTTACTATTGTGCAGCCAAAATAACACGATCCAAAGCATTTGTGGCAACTGTCTTATCATTAAAAGCTAAGCTCAAAGTGGCACATGTTCCTTCTCTTTGTGAAAACTAGCCTTTTCAATTAACATAGTTAGTTTCTGCCTCCCCTCTGCCTAGGATCATCGAAATCATATAAATGTGCGCCTCATCCTTTCGGAGCGGTAACGTAGACAAAATTTACGCACAAAATTGAGAAGAAAAAGAGAAAATTGTTCAATGTGCATAATCGCCTTTCAGTGTGGTCAGAAAAAATAAAATAAGGGCCTTCTCCGTCAAATTGCAAGAAAAAAATCGTTTCCTTCTCAATGATCAGGCGGTGTACCAACACAACCGAATTTTACCCATCGAAGAAAGTCGCTCTTTCTAATCAAAATATTTTATTTCTTTACCCTACAAATCAAAGAAATCAAGAAATCCGTGTAAATTGGAATTTCTGCTCATGCGGACTTCATAAACCTACAGGTACCTCTTCGTCAATAAAAGCTTAAAGATATAATATAAAATCAAATGAAGTCAAATTCCTGACAGGAAGAATAAAATCTTCATCACACAAAGTAAATAAATAACTGAAATTTGATTTGTTTGAAATTCAGAAGTCAGTGTAAATTGGAATATGTGCTCATGCGGACTTCATTAATCTACAGGTACCTCTTCGTCAATAAAAGCTTAAAGATATAATTTAAAATCAAATGAAGTCAAATTCC
The DNA here is from genome assembly GCA_000404065.3 of Pinus taeda. Lineage (NCBI taxonomy): Eukaryota > Viridiplantae > Streptophyta > Pinopsida > Pinales > Pinaceae > Pinus > Pinus taeda. The sequence continues at coordinate 88,459 of APFE030183286.1, read as the reverse complement.
TGACAGGAACAATAAAATCTTCATGACACAAAGTAAATAAATAAACTGAAATTTGCATTTGTTTTCGATATAAAGCATAAAATTAACTGAATCGGACTAGCTTTACTATTCTTCCCGTGAAATCGTGAAATCCATCCATCAACGTTCAAAACCTAGAGAGTATTTGTTCAGCTACCTCGTCAAACGGTCTCTCAGGTTATTTAGAAGAATCATATTATCTTCCTCGTTAGTGGCGAAAGCCTTTTCAACAAGTCTTTTACGCTCCAAGTCATTCAGCTTGCTCACATCCACCAAACGTTCCTCTGTCGAGGTCTCCTTACTTTCATCGTGCCCTGCTGTTAAATGGTCAGTGAAAACCGCCGTCCGAAGCCTGGTGTAAGTCGGTAATTTCTCAAGGTTGGCCCATAACAATGCTCGCTCGTCATTTATAATTTCAGGAAAACAGGGTTCCGCCATTTCCAATAAATCACAATGCCGCGAAGTGGCTTCAAATCAGTTTTGTTTTGTAAACTTTGCATCCCCCACGAAGAGAACGAGGGCTGCATCCGCTTACGATGGCTTCTCCGAGGGTATGATCGCAAAGGGTATTTAAAGGGTTGTTTGCGAAAGATGGTCAATAATCGAGAAATATTAAATATTACATAATGCAAGAAAACCCTAGAATAATAAATGACACAATAAGATAAAACGTAACGCATATCCGATTTGAATGTTTTATATCAGTCTTTAATGGAGTTGTCTATAATGCGACTTTTTGGAGATTCCGGTGACGGAATCCGGCGGAAGAAATGAGGTTAAATCTTGATTTTTAAGCAGTTAAAATGGGTTTTTAACTGCATATTTGGATTCAGCGTCCTGAAAAACCCCTGGGAGCCATTGATTGTGCAGAAACTAGCTATCAAACTTAGGATTCCAATGAATTGCTACCGGATTTTGACCCGAAAAATCGGCCGGAAAGACTTTCAAAAAGTCGCGTTATAGACTACTGCGTCTTTAATTGCATGTTCGCGTTTTCGGCGCTGTTAACGAGGACATAACTTTGACCGGACTGTCAATTTCGCAGTTGAATCGGGTCGTAAATTCTTTAAGAAATTAGATTGCGGGAGTGTTTTAAATTATTATTTATTATTTTTTTGACATGAGCATAAATTGATTTAGCACCATTAAAAAACACAACACTAAAGCATCAAAATTCTATAATTTTAATTTTAATTATTTTATTATTCATTTTCTCAAAATCATGTTGACATGTATTATTTATTTTTTCGCGTAGAAACTAGAAAACTTGCTCTTTAAATTAGGTGCGTTTTTTCTATTAAATAGCTGTCTTGCGCTTTCTCTATTAAACCGAAGGAAGAGTTGGATATCGAGGAAGAGTTGGATAGGGAGGAATTGTTGAGATGGTTAAAAGTAGTTAGAATTTTGGAAATATATACATATATATCTTGTAGTAGGAGTGTTTGAATCATATTTTTGATGGTGAAAATAAATTCAACACTATCAAACAACATGTTTAAATCATAGTTACCAAATTAGAATTCGAATTCGATACGATACGATAAATAAAAATTCGGATGGAAAAATTTCAATTCGGAAAAAATTCGAGAGTATATATCTTAAGCATTTAAATATATACATATTATTTTTCTTATAATAATAAAGTCTTGTCATTTTCTTCCCATTTATTTTGAAATTTAAATAATTTTTAATAATTTTAATCAATAGAAACAAGTTTAGTTTAAAATTATCCTTTACCTACCAAAACTACAACCACACTTGTCTTAAATCCAAAATTTATCTCCATTTTAAAATTCAAAATTCCCTGCTACTTTCAAATCCAATCTAAAATTTTTATAATTAATATTTATTTTAAAAAATAATATTTAAAACTCTCGAAAAAATACGGAAATTTGGAAATTCACTGATTAAAGTTTTCTTAATGAGTGAATTACCTTATTTTTGAAATATTACGTTCACTGATTAAGAATTCGCCCCTCCCACGAAAATGGGAAAGTCAAGGAATTACCTTTAACATTGCTTAACAGTATAATGTTTTCTTTTCTCAAAAGCAATGTTAAAGGTAATTAAATTACATTTTATGTGAATCAAATTTACTTTAATAAAAATTTATTGAGGCAAATTATAAATACATATCTAAATCCAATAAAAAGTTTGATGACTTTTTTATTAATTAAAAAGAAAAATGTTTTATTAATTAAAAAAAAGGTTTTAAATAATTAAAGAGAAAACCCAAAATAGAAATGAAATTGAATAATAAATAGTTATTGTTTAATACACTTAAATCTAAAATGAACTCAAACCTACAAAGATAGCTTTAATACATCAGCATTAGTATATACTATATAGCAATAAACACAACAAAAATACTTAAATGTCTCGAACAATACACTAAGTAAGACAGAATTAACATCATTTAAATAAATTCTGGCGATAGTTGATTAATTCACAATCCAGATAAGAGTGTGCTGAAATGAAAATTCCCTGATCTCGTAACATAGTGAATCCCCTGCTCATAATATTCATTCCTTGCTATGTTCATGTGTAATTAGACCGATTTCATAAACTTAAACTTTTTGTGCTGAAATGAAAATTCCCTGATCTCGTAACATAGTGAATCCCCTGCTCATAATATTCATTCCTTGCTATGTTCATGTGTAATTAGACCGATTTCATAAACTTAAACTTTTTGGCGGTGCAAACATACGCTGCCCTTAACAGTATAATGTTTTCTTTTCTTTAGTGCACCGAATCGAACTCAAACTTTCGAATTAATTCGCAAATCGAATCGAACCAACGAATTTTCGAATTTTTTTCGGCAGTACGGCCGAATTTGGTAACTATATGGTTTAAATGATATTTTTGATAGTGAAAATAGATCTAGCACCATCAAAAACTTCTAAAATATCTAAAATTTTAAAATTTCACAATCGATAAATAAATTTACAAAAACCCCAACTAAAATTTGACAATCGATAAATAAATTTACAAAAACCCCAACTAAATATTATCGCCAACATTTCTATGATTTTAAACCGTCTGTTTAGACTACGGCAAACAGAAGAGTTGGATTTGGATGACGTGATTTTGGCGTTTGACATGTATGTGTGAGTGTTTAGTTTGTCCGGTAGTCAGGTTAATTCGTGTTAAAAACAATTTATGTATTTGCCATTTGGCTGACTGATACAAACTCACTCAAGAATCGGATTTGGATGACGTGATTTTGGCGTTTTTGTGTGAGTGGTTAATTTTTCCCGTAGTCAAGTTAACAGGTGTTAAAATACAATTTGCGTTTTTGTGTGAGTGGTTAATTTTTCCCGTAGTCAAGTTAACAGGTGTTAAAATACAATTTATGTAAATTCACTTGTGATATCGACAAGCTGTATAAATAGAATATTTTAGTTGTGTTATCAAGATCGAATACCACGTATCGGAGGAAAATGTTAACAGGTGTTAAAAACAATTTATGTAAATTCACTTGTGATATCAACAAGCTATAAAATAGAATATTTAAGCTGCGTTATCAAGATCGAATACCACGTAGAGAAGGAAAATGTTTATGGCAGAATCAAAAAATAGTAACAGGTATGCCGTCACGTGCATAACGCGTTCCCGTCAACGGCATTAATCGCCATTGTAACGTTCATTATTAATAGGGTACATAATGTGTGCAAGGATATTGTGAGGCAAATATGTAATGATTCGGATTTTTTAAATAATATTTTGGTTAAAATTTAAAAAAATGTATTTGGATTTTTCAAATCATATTCTAGTTAAAATTTAAAACGATCTATTAGAATTGTAATTATTATATAATTTAAAATTATTTTTTAATTATTTGAATTTTTTATAATATTTAATTTAATAAAAATTAAAATTACAAAAATTAAAAATTTTAAAATTTTCATAATGATAAAATGAGTCAACAAAATATAATAATACATTTTATTTAATAATAACTTTTAATGAAAAAGTAAATATTATTAAAATTTTAATTAACCAACCAAATTAAATGAACCATTAATTAAACACATATATTAGTAGACTTCTTTCAATTAATTTTTCAAAAACTTAAATGAGGATTTCACTAGACTATGGCGTTACTAATTTATAAGTCTTACTAATTTCTAACGTTGAAAATTCTCTTCAGCAATGCTTCAACCACTTTATAATTTTATTATTCTAATATTTTAATATTTTTTTTTGTTTTTAATTTACGCTATTATATATTTTAATATTTTATTATTTAATAATTTTTTTATAAAAATTTAATGTTATTTAATAATTATAAAAAAATATTTTTAATATATTTTATATTTCAATTTTATATGAACTATTTCTATAAATAAGTTTGGATATAATATTCATTAATTGTATTTTTATATCCATTACAAATTATGAATATATTCTGAAACAATGAAAATATAAATTAGATAATTGACTTTTATTTTAATGCAATCCAATTGAGATAAATTCAACCACTCATATATATTATCTATGATTTAAGGCCATTATGCTTTTTAATAGCCTTATGACACGAGTATTTAAAATATTTCAAGCTTTCTAATAGGCTTATGACACGAGTATTTAAAATGGAGTTAAGGATTCAAAGGAATTTGAGTATTTAAAATGGAGTTAAGGATTCGAACGAATTTTCAGAGGGTCAAAAGTGGTAAAATTCGGGTAAAAATATTGCAAAAAAGCTTGTAGAGGTAGTGTTTGAATCATGTTTTTTATGGTGGAAATGGATTCAGCACCATAAAAAAATTTTAGGACAACTAAAATTATGAATTTAGACAAGTTTTACTTGGATTTACAAAAATCCCTACCCGATTTTTTCAAAATATGGCCGAAATTTCCAAAACTTTCAAAGCAAAAAATCATAATTGTTAGACTATTGTATTTAGAATCTCACATTAGTTATCTAGACTCATCCTTTCTCATTATTATTTTTCCATTTATTTATTCTTGTAGCTTTTTTATTTTCCCTAAATATTTAAGCAAAATTCTATGGATAGCCGAAAAAATTACATGTTTTGTTAACCCAACAACGTTTCCAAAATTCCAACTTTCTTGGCTTGTACAGATTAAATCTCGCTGTCAAATACCAACTAACTAGAAAAAATCATGAAGTGACCATTTGGAAGATACATGTCAGTTAAGGCCACCATTGACTAACTTCTTCGTATATTTGACATACAAGATATCCATAAGAGACTTGTATACAAGAACAAAACAACAACCCAGGATGGTCTACTACTATAAATGTGTAGGAAATACATGTAACTATATATAATCATGTGAACCAGAATCTAGTCAAGCATGATGACTCGCGAACTAGGAGAGTCTGCAACTTGAGAATTGTTTCGAGGCATTCTTGGGTTGCTCGGAATGACATTGAGAGACACAGCCTGTGTCTTTATCATTTTGAGCATTAGAATCAGTATATGAATCAAAGACTATAAAATGCTCTATACGAGTTAACCAAACGACAATATCGTGGTTGTATCTAATATCTTGTAGTATGTATTTTATTTCTTCCTATACTACAAAGAGCGATGATGAGTCATCGAGTGTAAGAAGTGAATTCTTCTTCTTCCAAATTTACCTAGGTCTAGTACACGTTTCACAGAGCTTCCAACGATCTCTGAATCAGAGAAATATTTAAACTTGTCGAATTCCTCTGGTTCTAAATATAGGATTTCTTTCCTAACTTCAAGTGAGGCAACCTCAAAGAAATTGAAGAGAGATTCCGACGCAAAAAGTCGATTATGCCTTGAAGAAGACGCAACCGATGCACAACCCTGTTGCACTGTTAGTCTACGTCTTAGAGCCATTTTGTACCTGCAATGCAAACAATTGCGTTCAAAAACGGGCGAAACCCCACCCGATTTTGGTACCTAGAAGAGAGTATGTTGACTGGACGCAAATATAAGGATTACAGTTGCCAACAAAACCTAGAAAGTAAAACACTTCCAAATTGTGAAGCCTATAGGAGGAATTCCTGCCTTCATGGCAAGTGAAGAGACTTAGAACACGATTGGAAATTGAAAGCAGTAGGTATAGATGGACAACCCTAGAATTTCTAGGAGGAAGAAAGATAACATTGATAATTTTATCAGGCGTAAGTTGGAGTCGTATTTTTTTTAATCACTCTTCACCTACTTATAATGCTATTTTATCTCTGTATTTAAGAAATTCCATCTTTTAATTCACCTTACTCAAAATTCATATAAATTAATTAAAATTTATCAACACCATACACTTAAATTTAATTTACAAGTGCTATTTTCAAATAAAATTAATATATTAGTTAATATTTCCAAAATATAAATATACCCTATAAATTTAATTTCTAATCTCCAATTTTATCCAAATTAATATTCAATTATTTTTTGAACTTTGCATATTTAAGAAACCATCAATGATAATATTTTTTAGCTTTTTCCTATTTCTTCCTTTTTTTTTAAAGTTTAATTTTTATAATAAAATTATTATGGTAATTATTATCTTCAATTTTGTAATTTAATATTAGAAACAAAGTCATTATTAATAATTTTATGTTCCGGGATGTGGGGGAAATCAATGTATTTTAATGAAATGCAGGACATACGGGACAGATGGTATCGCTTGGTACTGCGAGACTAGCGCAATTCTCCAGAAACCCGTTTGGTTTATGAGCATGACATTCCAGGGGCTCACTCAGTTCTTGAGGGATAATTTGCAGTGCCTAAGATTTGGTATGTTATTTGCATTTACTGCTCGTCCCGTCCAAGGTATGGCTCTGGTTATTTTAACCATGGCGTTCTGGGATTTCTTTACCACTGTTAGCGACCCGCCTTCGTGTCTCTGGCTGATGCCGGATGTGGGTCTAAGGGGTAGGGTGTTCTCTACAAACAGAGGTGAGTTTTCTATATGCATTTCGTTCCTTATTTATCTCTGGCTTGAGTTAGTTCGGCGTTTAGATAGCAGACCGGTCTCTATAAACTTTGGGTGGCTCTCAATTTCCCCTGTTATTCTTCCTGCGCCACTCTCCTCGCATTTACAGGCCTGCTGTCCGTGTCCTAAGTCGTTTTTTGTGCCGTGTAACCTCTCTTTTGGTCCTACCTCCTGTTTCCTGGATTGTTCAATTACTCTCCTATATCGACCTCTCATGACTCTCCTCATCATGGTGCGCCACAGAATGAGGAGTCGTTCCAGGGGAAGCAGAGGAAGGAGTGGAAGACAGCAAGCAGCCCACTCTGTGAATACCGCGCGCAATCCTACCCCGTACCATGGGTTTCAAACCACTCATTTCACTTTTCAAAGCAATCTGAATAGACCTGTAATCATAACCAATATCACCATTCTCTTCTATGAAGAGGAAGGTCCGCCTCCAATTCGGGTGCGTTTGATGTCTCAGCCTTCTCAGGAAGCTTTCAGAGAAGCCAACAGTCAAAGTAACAGACAGGTTAATGTAGGGGGAAGTCAGGAGAATGATCAGGGGACGAAGCTTGAAAGGGCCAATGCTCCCAACGCCTCTCAGCCTCCGGAACTGCTGTCTCGAGGATGTGGGAAGAGAATGATAGAGACACGTGTCCCCTGATGAGGCATCTAGGTGGTGAAAGTGTTGAACATGAGGATGCATGGGAGCATAACGCCTATCCGATGGTGGAGGAACCTTAGACTGAGGCTGCTGCATTTTGAGGCCATCTGGGCCCATTCCTTTTTGATTCGGCGAATGACTAATATGATCAAGCTCAAGCAGTTTTGGACGCTGCTCTGGTTCGGCCTCTTTAGAGAGGTGGTCTTGTTTTTCTCCATGATGTGTAGCAATGTAAAGATCTTCGGGAATTTTGAACAAGGTCATGGTCTCATGCTCTAGTCACGTGCTCGAGACAGACGATCATCACCTCTTCTTCATGTTTTCTTGGTCAATCACTGGTGGCTATATCTACTCTCTTGCTTAAGTGCTCTCGGAGGTTGATTCCCAGGGCCTCGCCCCCTTGTATTTTTACTTTATTTTACAGTTAATAGAATTAGTATTTGCTGAGAAAAAAAAAAATTATGCTAAAAAAA
>APFE030183286.1:60361-80151 GCA_000404065.3 Pinus taeda | reverse complement strand
TAATAAATAAACAATTATTTAATATGCCAATTGGGTTTATCTCTATGGACAAAAATATTTGTTTGTTTAAATGATATATTAAAGACTAAAGCATATAGCATATATGTTTTATATACCAATTTTTCATGAAAGAAAATAAATTTAAAATATATAGTAAATTTGATAAATAAGTAATACTATCAGTGTGAAAAATCAGATAAGTGAAAACATATAAAGAAAAATTAAAAAGGTTATTTAAAAATCTGATTAAATTAAATAAAAATAAAAATCCAAAATTAAAACAAAAACAATAAAACTAAGTTTCCAAACCCACCACATACCACAAAGCATCACATCGTTAAGCTATAAATAATATAAATCTAATATAGTGTGCTTCCAGGTTGAAAGATTTAGGTTTAAAAAGATTTGATATCTTTGATAATATGATAACTTGAAAATATGACTCCCCGAGTTTTCACTCCGATCTAACCGTTCGAGAAATGCATGCCACCCTCAAAAACCCTCTGCAACACGGTGATCTCATGCGAATTTTCGAATATCTGCCAATAAATCTAGTTTCCAGATCTTTCACCTGAATTTCTAAAGCCAGTGTTAACGAACTAATTTAGTTTTCAACCACTTCTTCCGGAGCAGTAACGGAAATAACAGATAAACTTAAATTTAATTTTCCTCTACTTGTTCTTCCGGAGAAGCTTAAAAATATGAATTAACTCGTAACAAATAAACTTAAATTTGCATTGCATTCCAAATGATATATTAAAATTAGCTGGATCTTCCTAGCCGTAAATCATCCATCATTCCTCCCTAATCTTAAAATCGAACAAAGTTCAAAAGACAGAGAGAGTATTCGTTCAGCTACCTCCCGAGACGGTTTCTGATGTTCTCTAGAAGAATCGCGTTATCGATTTCGTTCGTCTCAAACGCCCTTTCGACGAGCTTTTGACGTTCCAAGTCATTCAGCTCGCTCACATCCACCAAATCTTCCTCCTCCTGGATCTCGCTTCTTTTGTCGCATCCTGATGTCAAATCCTTAGTGAGAACAGCCGTCCGAAGTCTGGTGTAGGTCGGTAATTTCTCGAGGCTGGCCCATAGCAGTTCTCGCTCGTCATTTTCCCCGATATAGAGATCTGCCATTCCAAATAAATCTAACGGCGCTCCCGTTTCTTCAATTCAACTCAGGCTTTTGTAAGCTTTGCAGCCTGCAGGAAGAGACCGAGAGTTGTTCAGCCGGCTTACACCAGGCCATCCCAAATAAATCTCCCGGCGCTCCCCTTTCTTCAATTCAACTCAGGTTTTTATAAGCTTTGCAGCAGAGACAGAGGGATGTTCCGACTGCAAAGAGTATAAAAAGAGGTTTATACCTAATCAAGAGCGTGTACCTCGGGTCATGCGTACTTCTTTTTCGACGGAATAGCCTAGGATTTGGACGAATCCACCTAAGCTATTGACGTGTCATTCATGGAGGGTTTTATTTCAGGATGAGTGCAAAAAGGAATGAAACTACGATCAACTTTACGCTGACCGAGAGTTCATGTTAACACGTGTAATATTTCTAAAAAGCCAGGTGGCATTAAAAAAGCTATTGCTATTTTCGAAATAAAGAACTGATCGTTACGAGACAAGTTGACTTAAGAAGAACCTAGGAAAACACAGGTTGATCATATAGAAAGAAAACGACGAAAAGCCAGCCTGTCATTAGTGGCATTCTCATGCATTGCCCATGCGACCTTTATGGAAAGCAGCAATGTGGAATCAAACTCATCCATCTGCCCCTGCCCCATTAGTTAGATTTACCATTATTACAAGCGAGAATCACAAAACAATAGTGACTATTTTGACGTTCTGACAATTATATTTTATTAGAATGTTAATGTTGATTATTAGATATAGATATATTGAAAACAAATAAGGAAAATTCAATTGAATATTTTTCGAAACCTATATGTGGAAATCTAAATATTAAATACTATTCTGTTTTGTTAAATTATTAATATAATAAAAATAATATAAAAAAATATTAAGATTTTAAGTTTAAATTTAAATTAATAACAAATGAAAATATATGTATAATAAAAAAATTTTAAATGTATTTATAAATATAAAGATTTGAATTATTAATTTAATATAAAAAAAGTTTTAAAGTGATAATGATTTCTATAAATAATTAAGTTTGAAATTTCAGTTTCATACGACTTGTTCTCCAATTGAGCTACCCCACTCCCACAATTAAGTTTAAAATTTTGAATATGGTGAAAATATTGTAATAGTTTAATTATGTAGTAACGATGTAAAGATGTTGTGATTTTTTTGTGTTTTTTCCCAATAATTTTGATATTGTTTTTTATTAAAGAAATGAAATTATAGGTTTAGATGGTTGAAATTGCATTATAAAGTTGTTCTGAAAATAAGAGTTTACATTGTACACGTGTTAATTTTTTATTTATATATTTTCATCATTATTATTATTGTTGACACCTAATTATTGGATTCTGTAAATATATGTAAATATTAAATAATGGAGAATAGGAATATGAAGAGATTATGGGAGGTCAAGCTCAAGAGTCTCTCCCTGCTTGTGTATATCCATGAGCTATCTCAATACAAAAATGCAATTCATTTGAGGAGTTACCTCCTGGCTTGAAATGGTATCAGAGCCAACCCTTTTTTTGGCTTTCTTTATGCCCTTGTAACTCCCTCGTGCCTCTCTGTTCTGCATATTTTGCAAAACTGACACCTCTGGCCTCATATAATTGATACCTCCACTCTCTTGCTCCCTTTTGCATATTTTGCAAAACCGACACCTCTGGCGTCATATAATTGATACCTCCACTCTCTCGCTCTCTTCTTACCACGCTACCGCCTCTGCCTTTCAATCTGTCAGACCAGGCAGTAACTCTTCAAAACAAATCAATTCATATTATTCTTTTAGGTTGGTCTTTATTATATACATGAGGGAAATTGTTCACTTCATCTCCCGATGACTGTTCATATCTCTTATTATTTATTTACATTGATTATATTTATTCACCCAATCCTGATGATTAGGTGTCAACATTCCACCCCTTAATCTGAAGGGATGTTGGTGAGTCCAAGCATCATTCTGAATCGTTCAAGCTTTTCTCTTCCAAGTGCTTTGGTGAAGATGTCGGAAATTTGTTCATTAGTGGAACAATGACAAAGATGGATTGTTTTGGCCTCAACATGATGTAAAATCAGATGATATTTCGTATTGATGTGCTTCGTTCGATCATGGAACTTTGGGTTCTTGGCCAACTTTATTGCAGAGGTATTGTCAATCATGAGTGGAGTTGATTATACTTGTTTTACCTGCAAATCTTCAAGAATTTTCCTGAGCCACACAATTTCTTTTGTTGCTTCAGTTGTTGCTACGTATTCTGCTTCTGTTATGAAATCTACTGGAACTGATTATTTGCGTGCTCTCCAAGAGAGCGCTTGATCTAAGACTCATAGCATATCCTAAAGTAGATACCCCAGTTTCTTTGTCTCCATCGAAGTTTGAATCAGAGTATCCAATCAAACTGAAGTCGTCCAGCTGTGAATACTTGATTCCAAAGTCTTGAGTTCCCTTCAAGTACCTTAGAACTCTTTTTGCAGCGGACCAATGTCCCTCACAAGGCTTTTGCATAAACCTAGAGAGGATTCCAATAGCAAACAAAATCTCTGGTCTTGTAGTAGTTAGGTAGTTGAGACTTCCTACAAACTATCTATACTTTGTTGCATTCTCAAATTCTTTTCCTTCAATAAATGTTAGCTTTAAGTTTTGTTCCATTGGAGTAGTAAGAGGATTGCATTATGTCCTGCCAAACCTATCTAACAGACCTCCAATGTATTTCTTTTGAGAAAGAAATATGGACTTTGAATGTTGGGCTACTTCAATACCAAGATAGTAATGAACATAACCCAAATCAGTCATTTCAAAACTTTTCCCCAATTCCTTCTTTATGGATGCAATGTAGCTTTCATTGTTCCCTGTCATCAAAAGATCATCTACATATACCACAAGATATACAACTGTTTTGCCAACTTTCTTGACAAATAAAATTACATCATCAAGATCATAATGTTTGAAATTGAGTTTCAGAAGATGCTCAATTAGCTTTTCATACCAGGCTCGCAGTGCTTGTTTGAGGCCATACAAGGACTTCACAAGTTTGCATGTTTTATGTTCATGTCTTTTCATAGCAAATCCTTTAGGCTGAGACATGAAAACATTCTCTTTTAGATTTCCATTCAATAAAGCAGTTTTTACATCCATTTGATGAACTTTCCAATCATCCTCAGCTGCTAGGGCAAAGAGTGTTCGGATGGTAGCCCATTTTGTTGTGGGGGCAAAACTCTCCTCATAATCGACCCCTTCCTTCTATGCAAAAACTTTTGCCATAAGACTAGCTTTGTGCTTGTCAAGTGAGCCATCAGATTTATACTTGTTCTTGTAAACCCACTTGTAGCCAATTGGTTTGGTTCCTAATGGAAGATCAACCAGCTTCCAAGTGTCGTTCTTTATGAGAGCATCATACTACTTTTGCATGGCTTCTTTCCATTCATCATTAGAAGTAACTTCTTTGAAAAAAGTTGGTTCAAAATTTGCAGTTCAAGTCTTTCTCTTCAGCATTTTCAATCTTCTTTGTCGACCCATCATGGCTTTGCATATTCCTTTTATCTTTTACAATTTATTTGACCACGATGATCTAACATGTTGAAGTTTAGTTGAGCTCTAACACAATTTACAAACTACTCCCGCACTCTAGCTCCCTATGCAGACTCCTCTGACGCAGATCTGCCACACCGGATCTTAATAGGAGCCATGTTACTCCACATCCTTTCAGCTTTCCTTCCATAAATGCTACACCACAACGTACTCTTCAATAACACTTCCGTACAAATCAACACATGTCCATGTACCCCTTATCAATTTCTTCCAAGTTTGAATATGGTCCACACTCCTTTACATGCCGATGGCCAGTCCACACATTTTTTTAGAGGAGAATGGCTAGGCAGTTCGACTAGCCGGCTCCATGCTCACTCTTTTCTCGAATATTCAACAACGCCCTGTGTCTTGGTTATCTGCAGGTCAGATTACACTGGAATGATGGTAATGGCTAGACATAACACTAAAACACAACCAACACAATCTGTTGGCAATGCACTTTGCAACACTCCCAATTTGTGGCACTAATATGAGATTGAGCGCACGACGAATTCTCCAAACAGCCTCTGTTTACGTGACCACATCGTTCACAATGGTTGCCATCAACGCTTTAATTTGTTGGTCTATGCCTGTCGTCCACGTTTGATCACACACCGAAACGCTCCAACACTGCCTTCTGGCGGCTCAACACAACACAACTTGTACCACAAATCAGTGCGTAGCTCACTGTGACATCTCTCTACACAGTCGAAAACTTCCCAAAACAGACGATTATTCACACATGCAATTCCCTCACGCACATCTTGAAGCTTGGTCTACTCAATGCTCCTTAGCTCCACAGGATAGCCCACACGCCGTTTAATCAATGGGCTTCAAACAGGGTGACTACTTCAAACACGGGTCAATGGCAAGCTCTTCAGCTATCAATCGACTCTCAGTGATGGCGCTTTCCAACAATGTCGAACAGCACAGCAGGCACTCAATCTCAATCTATCAGCAGCTCAATCTCTGCACGCGAGCTCTCTCACAGCTCTTCAGACCACCGAGCCCACATACGATATCAGAAATAAAGATTAACAAAGAGAACTTGTTGATTGCATGAACGACCTCATGATTATTATATTTGAATATTTTAAGGTAAATCACATATTTGAATGTGTGAAAGTAAAATATTTCAAAAAAATATTTATTATATATACAATTTTGGATTTTATAATTTATTGATTAAAAAATAAATAATAAATATCATATTATCATTAAATATAATTTATCATTACTTTAATTTTGTACTATATTAAAATAATAATAATATATTAATAAAGTAAAATAATTAATCAATACTACTTATTTATTACATAATACAAATATTAGTTATTTGCCCATTAAAAATCAACCACAAACCAACGAACCAACAGTAAAATATCAGTACTCCATTCATGTAGCTACTTTAGTTTCCACTACTACAAAAGTGGAGTTGACATATAATCACTACAATTGGAGCGAGATTGGTTGCCTGAAATAATCACTATAATTGGAGCGGGATTTGATTTGAATGGACTAGTTGATTCTTGACATTTGATTGTTTGCTGTATGTGATATCACCGGGGATTGAGGGTTATCTTTGTTATTTAATAAGTTCGATGGTTTTGTTTGATAAAGGCAGAGAAATTGCCGGGTCAAAAGTAGTTTGAATTTGGGTAAAAGAATTTAAAAAAAAGTTGTAGAGAGCAGTTTTTTTTGAAGTGTTTTTAAGATGGAAATAGATTATAATTTAAATTTACAAAAATTCTTGTCTAATTTTCTCTAAATATTACTAAAATTTCCATAACTTTCCAGCCAATTCCTTTTAGACTACAGCATAAAGTACCGCTGCAGTCGTGTTCTTCAGCAAGGTCCACGATCGATTCCCACTAAAATTTCCATAACTTTCCAGCCCATTCCTTTTAGACTACGGCATAAAGTACCGCTGCAGTCGTGTTCTTCAGCGAGGTCCACGATCGATTCCCAGCCGATAATGGTTAATTTTGGGCAGTCCTGCGGGCCCCATCTTACCGACATAATTTTGACTTAGACTTGGAATTAAATTAAAAAAAAAAAAAAAAAAAACCCCGGGAAATCGAATTATTGAGAAATAAAGTCAAACTCCGACGCAAAAAAATAAAGAGGAGCTTCAATTAAAATATAAATTTCATCCCTCAATATTTATTTTCTTCTCCTTGTAGTAGTAGATTTATACGAGAAGACTGGCCTCTAGGTTGTATTCAAAGAAATCCTGGTTTCGTCAAAAAAATCTGCTATAGTTGGTGGCTTCTAGGTCGTAGTCCAAGAATTCCTTATAGGTTTCATCCTCACAATTCGAAAGGCTCTCGATATCTAGGTGAGGAAAATGTGGGCCAATGCTTAACGCTCATTCCTCTCTTTCAGTTTCTGTGGAGATGTTATTGAAGATTTTTAAAGGAAGGATTGCTGCAATTCGAAAGGCTTTTGGACTTTGGGTGAAGGAAAATGCGGGCCAAATCTTAACGCTCATTCCTCTCTCAGTTTCTGTAGAGATGATATTGGAATTTTTTAGACGTTTTATCTTACTTCTGCCCTCTCCTACGTGCATCTAGGTCTCCGTGCTAACACTTCCTCTCAGTTCTAAGTTAGGTACAGCTTCCTCGCTTCTCGACTTCATTGGATTACTTAATTACTTGGTTAAATCCAAATCGAACGTTTATTCTGTTGTGTATACTCAAGCCTCAGACTCTTTATCTTGTTTTCCTAAGCAACTTCCTGGCAGGGTTGTAATCTTCCCTCGTCCAAGGAGTTACGACCGTCCTATTCTCTTGCCGCATTGTTCTCTTCTTGCCTTCCTCATCATGCTATTACACAAACGCTCATAGTGGTGCTATTCCACTTAAAATTATCTTTGGCTATCTGCCGCGGACTTCCAAACTTCATCCTTAGCATGCTCCACCCTAATTTATGACACACCTCTTTCTTCAGGACACAACTATGCTCTACACCAATGTTGTCCATCCCAATCCATCATGTCACGCTCATGCTTTTCTTCCACCCGGCGAATCTGCTAATAAACTTCCTAGTTGTGGCGCACTATTTGCTGTCATGCTTACACATTTTTGGAATTCTCTTGCTCTATATTAAAGGATAATCTGAAGCGGAAGGTTTAAATCGTTCATCCCAGTATTTTGTGAAGGGAAATTTGAATTAGTCAACTGCAATTTCAATAGCGTTTGCTAGTTGCTAAAATAATAAAAATAATAAATTCCAAAGCTGTGAATCTTTTTCTCCGCTAGAAACTAAATAAAGCTTAAATTACACTTCTTCCCGTGCAAAACTTGCGCAATTAAGAACTAGCCTTTTTCAATGAAAATATTGTGTTTCTTTCCTCCGGAATTCATCAAAATCACACAACGTTTGCCAATTGCACAAATAGGCTTTTGAAATTAAAATATTTTTGGTTAATCATGCTTCAGATTAAATCGTGTTTAGTATTTATTGCAGACGTTTCGGATCGCGCAGAAGGCTCAGGACTAAACCTCCACAATAAGGTACACTTAATGCAGAGGATTTTTCCACTGATATATACAAATCTTTATTAAATATTTTACGTCTTCACTCAAATCATCGAAAAACACATGAATACTCGCATCTCCCTTGTACAAGTGGAAACACGGCCAGAATTTACGCCTCCAAAAGACTGGCTTTTTAAAATGAAAATTTATTGTTTCTTTATCGTCAAATCATGTTAAAAAGATAAATAAATCGAGCTCTGTCCCCGCTAGAATTTCTGAAAAACCTAAAAATAAACTTCCTATTCCGCATCTTCTTCAATAAAAGCTAGACAAAATTATATTAAATTAATTGAAATCAGATTCATAGAAACTTGAAAACATAAACTTGCTTTTCTACAGCTTCTTAAACAAAAGCCATACAAAATTAAATTAATTGAAGTCAAATTATAAAAGCTTGAAAACATGATTAAATATGTAAAATTAAATTTGCATTTCATTCTTGTACGTAAATAATGGAATTGACTGAATCAACCTAGCTTTGGAATTCTTACCTTGCAATCGTAAATTCCAACTATCAATTTTCAAAACACACACACAGAGCATTCGTTAAGCTACCTGTCCATACGGTCCTTTAGGTTTTTAGAAGAATCATGTCATACTCCTCCAAAAGACTGGCCTTTTAAAATGAAAAGTTCTGGTTTCTTTATCGTCAAATCATGTTAAAAAGATAAATAAATCGAGCTCTGTCCCGGCGAGAATTTCTGAAAAACCTAAAATTAACTTCCTATTCCGCATCTTCTTCAATAAAAGCTAGACAAAATTAAATTAAATTAATTGAAATGAGATTGATAGAAACTTTTTTTTTCATAGAAACTTGAAAACATAAACTTGTTTTTCTACAGCTTCTTCAACAAAAGCCATACAAAATTAAATTGAATTAATTGAAGTCAAATTATAAAAGCTTGAAAACATGATTAAATATGTAAAATTAAATTTGCATTCATTCTTCTACGTAAATAATGGAATTGACTGAATCAACCTAGCCTCGGAATTCTTACCGTGCAATCGTAAATTTCAACTATCAATGTTCAAAACACACAGAGAGAGCATTCGTTAAGCTACCTGTCCATACGGTCCTTTAGGTTCTTTAGAAGAATCATGTTATCGTCTTCGTTCGTGGCGTAGTTCTTTTCGACGAGTCTTTTACGCTCCAAGTCATTTAGCTCGCTCACATCGACCAAACTTTCCTCCAGTGGACTCTCATTGCGTTCATCGTTCCCGGCTGTTATATACTCACTGAAAACCGCCGTTCGAAGCCTGGTGTAGGTCGGTAATTTCTCAAGGCTGGCCCATAACAATTCTCGCTCGTCCTCTTCGGCTTTGTCGAAACAGCTATCTGCCATTTCCAGTAAATCTCTCTACACTGCCGCTTGTTCGGTTGAAGTCAGGTTTTTTAAGCTTTGCTCCTCTGCAGGAATAGACCGAGTCACCGAGGGTTGCCTCGGCTTACATTCGGTCCTCCTCAGGGATTTCTTTTTGTCGTTTCTTTTCTCTCAGGAGGGAATTTAAAAGGCTGAAGATACTCAAATTTCAGTAAAATATTTTGCAAAGGTCTTTTTGTCTAATATAAGATAATTTGAATTGAAAGATTGTCAAAATCTCATATATTTTAAATTATACGGGAGCTTAAAATCATTATGACTGAGGGCGAAGCTAAGCGAATCAAACGTAGCGCATATTTGTTGGCAGCGATCGATTGGACGGATGAATCGCGAGTTTGTTGGCAGCAATTGTTCAGACAGGCATAAATAACCTGGGGTGTGATATCTTGCTGGACTTTTCTATCTTTGTACACGTTTTATTTTTACCTGACGATGCTGAGTTGGATGACTGTACTAGGGCCTCTCGCGATCGTTAATGCGCTGCTGTAATTTCGAACGTGCTAAACTTGGGTCGAGGTCCGATCGGCTTTTACTCTTATAATTGCCATGTTAACACGTGGCAAGCAATCTATCGGCCGTACATCTGGCTCTGAATAGAATATCAGCGCGGTATATTGACATGACATAAAGTTGCTATTTGTCGGTCGATGTCATGGAATGTCGTTGTGCAGGTTTTGCTACAGCGGCAGTTATAGTTTGAAGTTGCCTTATTCCGTGTGAATACCATGTATCACGGAGAAAAAGGCTTACGCTATCGACTAATTTAAAATTTGCATATCAAAGATGATGTTTGCTTAATGTCAAAACTATCAATATATATAATTTTAATATTAGGCAAGTAATTTTAAATAAAATTGTAAAAAATAAAATAATTTTAAGATTTTAATCTAAGAATGTTTTTAGAGTGTTGAGACTTCTACATAAACATAATATTTTAAAGTTTTTGGATGTATTAGAAAAAACTTATTTTTATTTTTAATGCAATTTTGCATTATGTATATTTAACTTTGAAACTTAAAGATTGAGACTCACATGGTATGTGGATATTGGTCTGTTATATAAGACACTAATTTAATTAAATTGAAAGGTTTTTTTTGGTTGTTTAGTAGAAATTTCTAATTTGTCAAATGAAATAGCCATTTTCTAATTTGATTTTGAAATTTTATATGTAATTTCATTAGTGTTGGTATATTGGTGATAAATTTAGTTTTTTTATAAAATCTTTGTATATATTAACTTGATTAGAGAGATTTTCCATTTGATTTTGAGAGTTTTTATGTAATTTACTCAATGTTGGTTTTTTGGGGGATAAATCTAGGTTTTTATTAAATCTGTCTATTTATTAGTTTGATTAGAAAATAGATCTATTTTTGTGGTTGGATATGGAAAACTCAAATGTAGGGTTACCATAGCTATGATGAGTTACATTGATACTTGACATTTTAGTTTTTACTTTCTATCAATCATGATTTTTTACAAAATACATGTTCTATATATTATTATGATGTAGCCTAACTTATTGGACAAAATAAACTTTCAAGAAAAAATGTGATTTTTTATTATTTAAAATGTATTTTTTGAATGAAAAACCTCCTTAAAAAAACTTCAAATTCTACAATTTAAACACATGTTTTAAAATTAACTAAAAACATATTGTAAAAAAATCATTTTATTTATATAAATTAAACTACACCTATTATTATTACTTGAAAAGTTAAAATTCTCTTCATTATTTATTTTTTAAAATAAATTCAAAATTGTATTATTATAAATAAATTTTTCATTGAAATGTAAATAATTATTTCTTTAAAATATATTTTAATTAATAAATTAAACAAATGTATTTGAAAAAATTTAAAATGATTTAAAATATAAAAATTACATAACGATAGCTATATAATTACACTAATCAAAATCATAATTATTTTAACATTAAAAAAATAGAATTTAATATATTTAATATTTTTAAATAATATAAAGTATGGACAATTATGATTTACTCGTTTGAATTAAAAAATTTCTACCAACACTTACTTTTATAATAAAATAAAAATAAAACAAATATAACACATAATGGGTAAAACTAAATGTCAAACTTGACAACCCAATAAAACCGATTTGAAAAGGCCACTGGTTGGGAGATATTATACGGATCCCTTGAAAAACGGAGGTGGCCACTTGCCCGCGTGTTCACGTGACCAGTCAATCGTGCTCTAAATGCGCGCAGGACGAGCTTCTAGTTGCGAGCGGCCGTGTTCACGTGACCAGTCAATCGTGCTCTAAATGCGCGCAGAGCGAGCTTCTACTTGCGAGTGGGTTGCGACCTAGGAAGTTGACGTCTAATTTAAATATATAAATAAATTTATTAACAATACTATATTATATATTATGATATTAACCAAAAAAAATGTATTTTTATTCGGGAGGTAGCATCAAATTTGAAAAGAAAATTAATTTTCCAGTTTCAATAATTATTATCATTTTAAATTTTTGATATGGAAGACAAAATAAGTTATTTATTTTTAATATGAAATGAAAATAAATTTAAAGTTATATATGCTTTCAAATTTTTTATATCGAAGATAAATAAGTTATTTATTTCTAATAAAATACAATTTGAGTGGCTTAAAGGTTAAGAGCATGTGTTTCCTCATAAGAGGTCACAAGTTCAAAACCAAAGGGGGTAGAGTATGTATGCCTTCCTAGACTTAGCAGTGAAATCACTGCATGGAGGTGGGTCCCTTGTTCCACAAACAAGGGGGTCTCATACACCAATTTGGTGTCTTGCTTAGCAGTGACCTTAAAATTAGATGATAATAATAATAATAATATGAAATGAAAAATAATTTAAAAGTCATATATCCTTTAGCAGTAGTCTATAACGCGACTTTTTGAAAGCGTTTTCGGTGGATTTTTCCGGTCAAAATCCGGCAGCAATTCATTGGAATCCCAAGTTTGATAGCTAGTTTCTGCACAATCAATGGCTCCCAGGGGTTTTTCAGGGCGCTGAATCCAAATATGCAGTTAAAAAACCATTTTAACTGCTAAAAATCAAGATTTAACCTCATTTCTTTTGCCGGATTCCGTCACTAGAATCTCCAAAAAGTCGCATTATAGACAACTCCTATCCTTTATACTTCTCATTAGGTCAAGTTGTATATATTTTAAATAAAGAATTTTGTTTTTATATTAAAATTTTAAATACACTTCTATAGGTGGTATTAGTTCACTAATATGAAAGTTTACATAAAAATTATACGTAAACAATTTAATAGAAGTATTTATTAAGTATTTTTTATCTATATAAAAAATATATGGAGGGAATTCATCTCTTAGATATCATTCTTTAGATACAATGAAACTATTTTTCTTCTTTACAAGGTTATTGGTCCAATCATTCAAAAGATTGCAATGTTCAATGACCAAAAAAACCAAAACTATTTAAAACCTCCAACAATACAAATTTCCCTAAAAGAAGTATAACTTTTTTCGTAAGTAGAAATTTGATTCATCTGGCAAAAGAGATATACATCCATAGTAACAAAAAATAGGTGGTTACACCCTGACCAAGTTTTTTTACCATTGTTTGCAGCATGTGACAAAAATACAAAAAAGAGATTAAGGACATCGCCCATAAACGTGAAGGCCACAGACACTAAAAGATAAACAACACATAGAAAACACCTGAGGGCATGTTAGTCATCCGACGTGACGAACGTTGGGTTATCTGAGGTTGTTCCTGAAGGAGGGAGAGGGTGGAAGTTGCACTAGACATGCCCTTCAAAGTGCCCCATCCATGTCTCCACCTTTTCCACTTTTTTCTAAAAGATGATTTTGGCCATGCCAGACCACCACCGCACACTCTCTAACCTGGCATTGAAAGTAATGCATCCTATCCAAGGTGGGCACCAGCTCAACATGCTCCTCCCTTCGGATCTTTTCAATTAACTCCATCCAATCCAGCAAAGTTTAAATTAGCTCGCGACAATTCTCCAGAAAACAGTGTTGAATTACCTGTGGGCAGGGCGCTGGACGTCTTCCAAACCCTCGCCTGATCTTACCACCATGTCGCACACCTCCATGTCACTGAGGTTGCTGAGACTACCCTCCACGACGAGTCGCCTACTCACCACCGTCGCGGCCACCACGCGCTCCAACACCCATATGTCGGGAGCAACCGACAGTCTTGCCACCTCAGCGCATCCCAGCTGCTACCATTCCCAGCTCCACATATTGAATTGGCCTATCCTGGTCCCCACGCCCTGCTTAGCCTGACTTGGCAGGGATGGAGGAACACCTACGTAGAGGGAAAGGCCACATGTTGAATAGGCCAGCAACACCACTACTTATACCTGGCTCAAGAGTGTCGAAGCCACTGACAACCTTCAGGGCCCAACCCACTTTAAATCGCCAAGTCTGCCTTACCCAGACCTCCCCTCACCCAAACTACTCCACAAACAACCACGCACAACAACTTGGCTACTGCCACTCCACTAATTGTGCACTCCAAGTTCTCGTCCCTCCAGAGCGCTGAGAGCTTGAGAAAATAGAGATAGAATGGATGGGTTAATCTCACCCTTGGCTAAAGCTCCCCAAGGGGCCTCTTGCAGACCACACCAGCATACCTCCATAGTAACCTTTAGGGAGGCAATTTCGCTATCCCCACAGCACACAAGAAAACACCCACTGAGACACAAGGCACTCCAATTCTCAATCCAAACGTCTAAGACAGAGTATCCCAAGCACAACGATCTCCTCCCCCAACAACACCAACTATACCACCTCCAACAGCCTCCAGCGGACCAACAACTCGCACCTTCTAAATTCCAACGTAACCAAAAATACCAACTTACTTGAACCACCTTAGGTTGCATCGTGCATGCACAGAAAAGCACGAGGTGCAACCTTTAGAGAAGAACAATGATAAATTTACACTGCCAAGATTTAATGGGGAAGCTTGACAACTGCCACCCTGCTCTAAAATTCCACCATTGTTGCTTCTGTTTGCTTGCAGAATACCAACAAGGAGCACAACACTGAACAAAAATGGCAACACAAAATTCATAGCAATGAGCCACCCCGCTCCTTAGATCTTTGTTGTCCACACTCACCGAGGCATTAAGATGTTTCACACTAGCACCTTTACTACCCCTAGTATGTCGGTTTAGATGAGAGGACGAGGAGGGCCGGTCCTCCACCCGCACGCCAGTTCTTTACAGTTATGGGACTCGGTTTGCCACGTGCTCCGGGATTGTCACTCCCATTAGGGGCTAAAAGAAATATAACTTATTAAAATCTTTTGCCATAAAAAGTATAGGCCTAATGATTAGTGCCAGTGCATTATGATGAGAACATCATATGTAAAAGAACACATAAACAACATTAGGTCTCTACATGGATCTTATTGATTTTTCAAGTGCAATAGATACAAACACTTATTTTTTAAAATTGATAATTACTTCTAATGATGTAGATATTCTTTTAGCACTTCCAATTTATGATTAAGCAATTACACTTCAAAAATTCAACCATAAATGCACAAGGATAGTAGAGATCACAATGCATAAAGATAACACAAGATTTACGCTAGGAAAACCTACTTGGGAGAAAACACAGAAACCTTCTCCCTAGACAAATACTTTAGTTCAACAAGAGATACACTAATTCTTCTTATCAAATACAATGGTCAAACTGACCAATAATACAACACTAATCAAACCTAGCCAAATTGCCCTCTTGTCAAGTCCTCAAACTTCCCAACAAACGCAGCCCTTCATGATCTATCTAGGCTGAAATTTGGCCTCCCAAAAAATTCGGCCCTACTGCTAAGAAAATTCAAACCTGTCACTTATAATCTGCTCATAAATCACATGTGAAAAATTGTAGGAGGAAAGAGAAACCATACATGTGAGGTCAAATAGATAGAGAGATGAAAGATGCTTGAGATGTCTTCGCCCTTCTTGTCTTCTTGTGATCCAAACTTATATAGGAACACAACAAAATACAAATACAAACATAAACACTGAGATGCAACATAAATAAAACTTCATTTCATTAATATCAAAGAATTGAAATATGCTTACTTACAAAATGGAAATAAACTAGTGTAGAGCCTCTAACTTACACCTCACAATCCATTATTACCTACTGTTTTTCATCACTTACCTCTCTCTTTTGCCTCCTTTTCAATGTAAAACCACCCAGATCATTACATTAGATGTCATTAAGCATGATCAAGTGAGCTTTGCTAATGTGTGACTGTTTTGTTTAGATTTTGACATATTTACAGGCATTCCGTAGCCCTCTGCCGATTCCGCAGCCATTTGCTGATTCCGCAGCCATCTGCTGATTCCGCAGCCTTTTTGTTAATCTCAAGGTTCCACGTGTCATTTTGTCAAATGAGCCACATGGGCACTTAGGAATCAAGGTGCTCGAGGCTCCTATGCTATTGGTTCAGCCATCCACGTCATCTGCACCTCCAGTCAACAAGGGTCAAGTTACGGTCAACAAAGGCAGCTTAACGGTGATGCGTAAGCTGTTGGGTCACGTCAGTCCAAACGGTGACTTATCCGTGTTACGCAGGTTGTGGGAGACATAATCCAACTCTGGATTCAATGCCCATAACGACCAGCACCTTCAGCTATCCACGCAGGCTTATGACGTGTTAATGAAACCTTTATTACGCATGACAGTCAGTTATTTTCCAGTTTTAGCTATACGCATTAGGCTATCTTTCAGATGCCTATAAAAACTTGCGTCTGCGTACGCTTATTTAACTTTACTATTGCTGTGTTTTTATGAACCTGTTACAATTTTAGTGCATTTCAAGACTCTGTTTTAATAGTGCTGTTCTAGCACTCTGGATTGTGATTTTCTGCATATGGAGTAGTAGAAGCAGTGTTGTTTTGAAGCTTTCAATACCTTGAGTCTTCTTGGGTTATATGAATGGAAGGCCCCTGTTCATGTTAGCCTTGTACAGTATTTTATGTTCAACATTTCCTTATTTTCATTCAGCATTTATTTTTCTTGATACATGTATAGTGTAATTCACCTTTATGTTATTTCATTTCCAGCCTTTATTTTGAGCTGATCAGCATTGTTCTTTTGCAGGTTTTTAACCCAAGATTGATTGTGTGTTATGTATTTGCTTTATATCTAGTGGTAGTTTCAGTTGACAGATTCAAAGTTGCTGCCTTGACTTTATTCTCTTAGCTGATTTTTAGCTTTATTTCTCAAAACTGCTTGCTAACACATGAATGGTCTCCTTATTATAAATTGTTTATCTTTTTGAGATCAGAATACTAATAACTTGCAGCTGACTTTGGGTACTTTTTAGACTACTCTTTAACTACTTTCTAATCGTGCTTTACACAATACTATGTGCTAGAGGCAGAGAGTTAGAAAGAGCAAAACATTATAACTAGTCTTCAAAGTAGATTTTTCTCATTTTTACCATTTCTTAGACTTATCTTTAGCTACTCCCTAATCGTGTCTTACATAGTACTATGTGTTAGAGGCAGAGAGTTAGGAAGAGATAAACATTATCATTGGTCTTTTAAGTGATTTTCTTACCTTTTATTTGCAGCAGCATGAATGGTGTCTAATGCCATTAGAAAGTGGTTCTTTGCTTTCAGTTCATTTTAATTCATTTATTTCTTTCAAGTTTTCCTTTTCAGCAAGTAGTTAGAAACCACTAATCACACACTTTCACTTATCTAGAATTCACCTTACACACACCATCACCCATCTGTTTATAAATACATCACTCCATCTTAGAGATAGATTAACCATAAACAACACCCCAAATGACAAAAAGCTTTAAGAGGTTGCTTAAGTACATATAGTACACCTTCATTTCATCAGCTTACGAGCCCCGGGTTGACAATTAATGACATCAATTTAGGAACACTAAATTGACTAAACACCACCCGACTACCCTATCGTACGGGCGAGTAATCTCTCCGAGTGCTGTTCTCGGTGTACTGTAGCCGCAAGACGGTCGCTGGTTTATCTATGGCGAGGTTTCCGGGAGCCTATGGGGCTTCCGATATACCCAGAGGGTACGTGGAAGACAGTCCGTGCGCGGTTCGGTCTAATGCGCTAATACTCGAAGGGGTACCCACAAGGGTTACAAGGGAGTCCAACAGACGTGACCACCTCTTGTATTTCCTGCGTGCATGCCTCCCCAAATCCGCAGATTTATGCGCTCAACGACAGATCCCGTGGTTTAAAGACGCCGGAACACGTCTCGAGCCAAAAAAATTTGCTACTAATTGGAGATCCCACCGGCCCTGGAAAGAGCTCTGATACCACTTGTTATGCTTCTTAACCTGCAAATGATACCCAAATACAGAATATGCGAAGAAAAGAAACCAATAACACAGAATATGCGAAGAAAAGATATCCAGAACACAGAATAGCAAAGACTTTATTATTCATAGAGTAATGTTCACTTGCCTCTTCGAGGCGGCAACCTCCAATAGAGCAGAGCTCGATTACAAAAATAAGACACGATGCTCCTCGCAGGGAGTTACTATCCTTTATATATTACAAGTAATACCACGGGTCAATACCGCTTATTACTAATAACGTCGGCCCATTTGCAACTAACTGTGGTTCCTTTATTAATTGCGGATTAACCACTTACAATTATTAATATGGGCTTTATTGACTCTTAACTATGACGTGGTCCCATTACATAGATAAGGGGGTTATGGTGGGACCCTAACAAAAGAGATGCAAATCTATCCTAATGCAACATTAAATGCTTGATGCAAGATTGAAAACTACTCTAACAAGAAATGAAAGTTGCTTTTTTTATCAGATTTTCTTTTGCCACTTACAATATTTAGATGGAATATGAGATGCTACAATTCATTTCGTCTAAATACTAAAAGAAAAACTCAAGATAACATAAAACACTTTCATTCACCAAAAGGAAACTAAATGAAAAGCAAGTTCAAGAAAGCAAAACAAAAACTTTTCAAAAAGTTTGCTTCAAAGTAGCAACAAAAAAGTCTTTTTGAAAATGCTCTCAACAAAAACTGACACTTTGCGATTGAAACAACAAGCAAGAAACACTTTTTGCAAGTTGACACCCTACAAAGAATGAAAACTCAACAAAAACAAATGTGTTTAAAAAGGATTTTTAACAATCGAAGGCAGCAAGGAAAGCTTTGGTAACAAAGACCAAAAAAGATCAAAAAGAAAAATTCAAGAAAGTATCAAATGACAACTTTGATGAAACAAAGAAGTAAATGGTCATAAAAATCGATTTCGTTAAGCAAACAAAAAGTCACCAACAATCAAAGTTGAACACAAAGATTGATAACAATCTTTCTGCTCTGATAACTTAGAGCAGCCAAGATTCCAATCAAGAAATCTTCCGTGTTTTTAGAAAAAAGATGATGACGCTTGCAAACACAAAACAAGACCAAAACTCCTTATAATTAGAGAGAAATCAGAGTAAGGATGCTTGCTGTGACACAGAGAACTGATACTGACAAAAATGATTGTTCCAAACTGACTGAAAGCACCAGACAAACTTCAGAGACACCAAAAATTTATAAATCCTGAAAGTTTCCAGATATAGGCAACTGTATTTAGTGCAGAGTGCGTGTATACGTGACTGTTTCTGAGGAAACCTGCGTATACGCGGGTTTAGTTCAGACAACAAGCATTTATACGCTTCTGTAACTAAATGAAACATCGTATATATAATATTTCAGGAAAAATAAAAAACAAACTCAAGAAACTGCTAAAACTCAGAATTCAAGAACAGACCAGACAGTAACAATAAACCAGCAAGCAACTGATCCCTGATAGGCTTGACAAACACCCAAACTAGGAACAACAAGAGTGTTGTCCCCAGTAGAGTCGCCAATTCTGTTGAGGGATTTTATCCCCTAGGGCTTTTGGGTGGAACCCTAGTAGACTGAAAGTTATCTAAACAAAGAAACATGCACACACACAACCATTATGCTAGCAAAAGCTAATTCTAAGGTAAGAAGGACGTACCTCAGGTCCTACGTTTGGGTAGTTCATCAAGGGTCCAAACCCTTCTTCATGTCCCTTTCGCTCCTTTGCCCTGCAAAACCAACAATTCCAAAGAATGCAGCAGTATATGGACAAAGATTTATACAAAAATCATCTTTATGTTAT
>APFE030183286.1:0-42684 GCA_000404065.3 Pinus taeda | reverse complement strand
TTTGCAGCAGCATGAATGGTTTCTAATGCCATTAGAAAGTGGTTCTTTGCTTTCAGTTCATTTTAATTCATTTATTTCTTTCAAGTTTTCCTTTTCAGCAAGTAGTTAGAAACCACTAATCACACACTTTCACTTATCTAGAATTCACCTTACACACACCATCACCCATCTGTTTATAAATACATCACTCCATCTTAGGAAGATCAATTAACCATAAACAACACCCCAAACGACAAAAAGCTTTAAGAGGTTGCTTAAGTACATATAGTACACCTTCACTTCATCAGCTTACGAGCCCCGGGTTGACAATTAATGACATCAATTTAGGAACACTAAATTGACTAAACAACTAGCTCGGGCGATGGTAGCTTATCTCTGAGAAGAGATGTGGCATCTACATGCCTCTGAACTATGTTGCAATGAGCCTCAAGGACCTCTTTATTATTGAACAACAAGGGAAAACCCTAAACAACCAAAACTTTGAGTACTAGATGATTTCCTCGTTGGAAAGAACTCTTCGAGTACTAGATAATTTCCTCATTGGAAAGAACTCTTAAAGTACTATATGATTTCTTCATTTGGTGCGTACGATATCTCATTGGAAAGAACTCTTTGATTACTATATGATTTCCCATAGGCCCTTGCCTATGGTTATGGGCTTGTTGCGTACCTCAAAAAAATGTCGTTTAGGGGGTCAAAATAGCTTTAGAAGTTCAAGACTCGAAAAAACTGTTAAAAATAGTAAATGTTGCTATAATCAAGGAAATGGATGAAACTGACTAGATGTCTAGGTGGAATAGGTGAGTGGCCACCAATATCCACTTGGACTAGTCCTCCCCCCGTAGGAGTCAATGGTCCTCATTGTGTGCAGAGCCTCCATGAGGTGAGGAAATTTATGTTGAACCTAGTCCCTAGTGAAGAGTTGGGCCTACTTTGATAACTCAATATAGTTGGATCCTCTGCTAGTAAGTGTTCTTAATTTGTGTGTCCATGATCATGTCAGTTGTGGCATGTTCGATGCAACTGGGGTTGAGTTATGTTGGTTTTAGCTGCTCAGCAATATCGGATGTGTCCAGCAATGGGAGAAAGTATGGTCATAGTTGGTCCAAGTTCAATACTGGGTGCAAGCTAAGGAACAGTGGAATGTTGAGCTCGAAGGCATTGTCCTCTACATCCTTGGTGATGGTGTATGACCCATCTTGGAGCGGGCGACATTCACGGTGGGGCTCAGCAAGGTGCTCCTTCTGCAGATGTAACAAAACTTTATCTCCCACCTCGAACATGTGTGGCACCCGATGTTGATCATGACACTACTTGTATTTAGCATTGTATATTCCAATATGTCATGGACTTGTTAGCCGATGTGCTAAATGCGCTCAATGAAGTTGTTAATCCTGTCAGTTTCAGCTTGGACATGAGCCAAATCTTCTTGAGTAGCTGCAAATGGTATGGCCACATCAATGGGACATAGTGAATAGAATCCCAATCCCACCTGAAAAGGGTTATAGCCAGTTGAGCTATGGAGAACTATATTGTAATTGTGTTGGACATAGGGGAGGCTTTCATCCCATGTGTGTGGATGATTCTAGTTGTACATGTGCAACATGTGCGTGATCATCCTGTTGACGACCTTTGCTTAGCCATCGGTTTGGGGGTGGAAGGTCGTGGACTTAGTGAGCTTGGTATCCAACATCAACCATAGGCTTGACCAAAATGTACTTGTGAACTTGTTGTCCTAATCTGAGATAATGGACTATGAGATCCCAAAGTGCATCCACACTCATTCAAAGAAGAACTTAGCAGTGGCTTATGTTGTGATGCTCTTCTTGCAGGACGCCAAAATGGCCATTTTAAGGAATTTGTCTACAACCACAAAAACGCAGTCATTTCCATGCTTAGTAGAAGGAAGGCTCGACATGTAATCCATGGAGATGGATTCCCAAGGCTGACTAGGAGTAGGTATAGAAGTATATATGCCTTGCTTCTTGATGGTCGATTTGGCAATGGCGTAGGAAATGTAGGACTTAATGTACTTCCCCACATCTTGTCGAAGGTTTGACCAATAAAAATACTTCTCCAACATTGCCACTATTTTCTCTACTCTAAAATGTCTACCAAACTGACTATAGTGCTCCTCCCAAATCATCTTGGCACACTCGCTTGAAGGAACACAGGGGTGTCCCTTGTGGCATAATAATGCACCCTAGAGGTGAAAATCAGGAACTTGCTTTCCTTCCAAGAGAATTTGGTATGTGTTGTCGAATTATGGATCGCTCTTATAAATATGCGTCCACCCCGAAGTTTGTTTCCACAAGAGCCGAGTACATTGGTCATCGCCATGCTCAATGGTCGCCTGAGGCAGTCTGCAACATTATTGGTGCTACCCTTCTTACACTTAATGTTCAAATGGAACTGTTGCAAGTATGTGGACCATTTCTGATGGCGATCGTTCGGGACTTTCCTTGTGTTTGTGTGAACTATAGGGGCCGATGGTCTGTGTGGATGATTGTTTCCTTCCCCAGAATGTAATGATTCCATTGCTAGCAGACCTACACCATGGAACGAGTCTCTTTTTCATAGGTGGGATACTTTTGGACTATGTATGAAAGTGTCTCACTTTGATATGCTACTAGATGCCCTTGTTGAGTATGAGTTGCGCCAATAGCATAGTTTGAGGCATTTGTTTCATTCTCAAATGGTTGTTGAAGGTTTGGTAATGTGAGCACTGGTGCATAGAAGAAGTGATGCTTCAACTCGGAAAACACCTTCTGTTTGGATCCATACCAAAAGAACTTTGCTTTTGCTCCACCCTTGGTGACATGACTCAAAGGCCAAGTGATATGAGAGAATCCCAACACAAACCTGCGATAGAAATTGGCAAGACCTAGAAAGTTGCGGAGCTCTGTTAGAGTGGTTGGGGATGGCCAATCCTGAATAACTTGTAACTTAGTTGGGTTCACATGCACACCCTACTCATCAATAATGTACCCGGATATTAAACCTGGGTCATACCAAAAGTGCATTTCTCCAAATTAGCACACAATTTGTGTCGTCGCGGGGTTTGGATGACTTGTTGAATATGGTGGAGGTGCTATTCCCGACTATGGATGAAAATCAGGATGTCATCCAAATACACTACCATGAATGAGTTGGTGAACGACCGCAGTATGTTGTCCATCTACCTCATGAAGGTTGCAGGGGCCTTCATCAACTCGAAAGGCTTGACCAACCATTCGAAAAGGCCCTCCTTTGATTTAAAGGTAGTCTTCCAAACATCATAGGGTTTGATTGGTACTTGGTGATAAATGGACTTCAATTCAATCTTGTTGAAATATTTGGCCCCCTTGAGTTGGTTCAGAAGGTTATGAATATGTGGGATTGGATACCTATTCCAGACAGTGATCTTATTCAGCACCCAATAGTCAATAGAGAGTCTCTAGATCCCAATATTCTTCTATACTAACACGATCGGGCTCCCACAGGGTGATGAACTTGGCATGCTTTTCTCTTTCTACAACATCTCCTAAATCTACCTCTTGATTTCATTGTTCTCTAGAATAGAGCGTCGATAGATTTCCTCGTTGGGTGGTGGGGCGCCTAGGGTCAGATCAATGGAGTGCTTGACCTTACAGTGTAGTGGTACCCCGTGGGTGAGGTGAAGATGTCCCTGTACTCCTCCATGACCTTGTCCATCTACTATTGTCATGCGGAGGGGCCCTGTCTATAGGGCGTGGATGTGGCCACAATCTTCTTCTTGCAATAAGGGTGAATCATAAGTAAGGTTTTTTTTTTTCTTGGTCTATGAAATCATATTACTGCATTGCTTCACATAGATCAAAGAGATGGTGGTATGCGGTGCTACCTCTAATATCTTTTATAACTTTTTGCCCAAATAAATAATTACAGTGGGGGGCCTAGACTCATACATAGCATGATGCTTTTGCAAGTATGGTTGGCCTAATACTACATCACACATTTCAAGAGGATCAACATCACACAATACCTCATTTGTGAATGACTTAATGTTGTAGGGAAGGCGACAATGTTGGCTGATGTGGAAATCTCTTCCTTGGTGAAGCCACCCGATGGTGTATGGTTGAAGGTGTGGTGTCATTCACAGGCCCAACTGCTTCACGACTTCTACTAAAATGAGGTTCTTTTGGCTTATGTTTTCAATAATGAACTGCAACGGAGAACCCTTTACCCACATCTATGAGTGGAAGAGTCGCTCCCCCTCCTCTGGATCTTCAAGCTCATTCTTTTAGATCTTGGTGGTGGCAATGGTGGCACTGGGATCTGCATCAATAATTTTCTTCCCTTTGTTGTTTCCCTTGTCAGATTCTAAGTCAAAGTCAGAACATGCATCTAATTCAGAAGCTTTCAGGTCATCCACCAGTGACCGCTTGGATTGATACTCATGTGTGTTGTGAGTGGGGATCTTATGGAATTCACACCATTTCCCTATGTCGTTCTTTGTAATCGTGGTGTTGTTATTTTCTTGCAGCTTCGGTGGGTTGTCCTGGGTCTCCTCACCTTGGATTTGTCCTTTGTTTTGTAGTTTGGGGGTGCCTTTCCCTTGCTTCAAATTTGCAGATCCAAAGTCTCGCTTCCTCTGTTTAAATTTATGCTCGGTCTTAATAATGTATCAATAGGCGGTGCTAAGCAAGGATATGTCCAGGAACTCCATCTCGTCCTGAATGTACTTGTGTAGATAGTTGTGGCACTAGTGCAAAGCACATTTATCCATCTTAGCAGATTTTCTACATTTTTTTGAGTCCTAAACTTCTAGGGTTTTTTTAAGGCCTTAAACAATTTTTTTATAGCCATAGGGATGGCATGGGCCTAGTCGAAATGTGTACTTCTTGGTTAGACCTCTCTAACAAGTTATTGAGCATGTGAAACAAAGATCATGTGAAAAATTTAGGACCTTTGGTAGTTGATGTACCAACTAACCCCATCATGGCCACAAACCTCTTGGTTTTTCATCTCCTATGGTTAGGTTTCTGAATGTTTAGGGTTTCCTCGTTGTTGCTTTATGTTAAAAAGTGTCTTTTGGCCTCATTGTAATGTGCTTTGGTGAATACGTGTAGTCGTCACATCTCTTCTCATATATATGCTACCACCATTTGAGTGAGTTGTTTAATTCCACACTATTTACAGTTTCAACACAATCCATTTATTAACAAAAGTCGAGTTTTACTATATCTCCATGTTTTGTTATAAATCTATATTTCATTTTGTTCCCTTAATAAATTTGGATCATATGGGGACCCTTCCCCTTTAGGGGAAGACATTTTGTAGACACCCCATTAATGATCGTTTTTGGGTCCCATGCTAGGGGGATGCCTACCCCTCAAGTCTTGACTTTTCAAGGGTCGTTTGGAGGTCCTCTCATCAATGATTAGGGGGTTTCCTACCACACTCTAGTTTTCAACCTATGACCTCCAAGGAGGAACCACATGTTATTAACCTTTAGTCCAAATCAAGTTTGCACTAATTATTAGAGAAAACATATCTTAGACACTAATTAGTCTCACCACACAAATCATTTGATGACCTGTTACTTGAGAATGCATTGCAATTTATAAGGAAAATTCAAACAACAACAAACTCCTCGAATGAAGGACATGATAACACATTTAATCTAAACCTAGGAAAACTATAATTGATTCTAGAAAAAACAGTTCTAACCTCCTAAAGATCATAATATTTCTCGATTATTCCTAACACTAGCCTTTAATCGTGTAATGAATTTTATAGAACACGCAACTTGTTTCTACAAATTTCAAACTTAGCCTTTCCAATATGATCGATAAATATGTCAACCACATTTTCATTATATTACAATAAGTCAAGCCAATTTATTTTAACTACATCTTATCTCAAACAAAATGTTGTTGTGTTTCAATATGTTTTAATCTGGCATGATACGCTTGATTATTTGTTGATTTGATAGAACTCTAATTATCACACTTGATAACTATAGGTGCTCGCTATGTTTATCCAACATCTTCAAGGATTCTCTTGAGCCATACTGCCTCACAAGTGGCATTGCATAATTGTTTGTACTCGACTTATGTGAATGATAGTGAAGTAGTTGGTTGTTTCTTACTTCTCCATAATATAACTCTATATCCTATATTGAACACATATCTAGAAGTGGAATTCCTATCATCTAAATTTCAAACCCAATTAGAATCAGAGTGACTAGTCAACTCAACATTACAATCATTAGTATATTTAATGCCATACTTAATAGTTCTTTCAAGTATCGAAGAACCCTCTTTGAAATATTCCAATGATTATTATGAGGCTTAGCCATAAATTGACTAGGTACATTGACTAAATATGCAATATTTTGCCTACCCAAAGTGAGATAATTTAAACTTACCACTAATTGTAGATATAGAGTACCATCAACTTCTTTTATTCCATCATCATTATCGAGCTTGACATTTTATTCAAATAGAGTAGACAATCACTTACATTCATATAAACCTTTTGAGCAATTCCTTTGCATATTTACTTTGTGTAATTAAGGTCATACCACTATTTCTCTATATATCTGAACCTAAACAATAATGTAACGATCCAAGATCCTTGATCTCAAATTATTGTGGCAATTGTCTTTTAAAGTATTCAATCAAGTTAATGGCACTCTTTTTTTTTTGTAAATCGGTCTTCTATTCATTCTTCAAAAAAGTGTACATCGTTAACAAAAACACATGTAGTCTCACCCTAACCAAGTTTGTTTACTACTGCTAGTATAGGGTGACAATAAAAATAAACAACAGAAAGTAACAAAGACCACAACTGAAAGGACCAAAAGCACCAGAAGACAAGAAATATACATAAAACACCTAATATCGTATAAATCGTCAGAAGTGATGGAGGCTGGGTTTTCTAGGGTTGTTCTAGGAGGAGGAGGAGGGTGAAAGGCACATTACACATGCTCTTCTAAATGGGCCATCTAGACCTCCATATTTTCAACTTTCTCGGAGAGTAGATTCTGGTCGCACTATACCACCACCACACATTCCCGGGTATGGCACTGAAAATAGTGCAACTTGTTCAGTGTCATGACAAGCTCCGTATGTTCCCCTTACCTCACATGCTTTGTCATAGTCAATCTATCCATAATTGTGTGGATGAGATCCCAAAAATTATCCATGTAGTATGTCTGTCATTTCCCCCTTCCTCCACGGCGTGCCACCCCCTAACTCCATCCTCCTCTGCGACGAGCAGACCCTCCTCGGTGTCGAACTCTCATGGTGTGGCCACCTCGACCACTAATTGAAACTACCAAGCCCTTGCCTCCCCGAACCTTCAAACCATCCTTGAAATTGTAGCCAAATCTTCCTCCCCCATAGCTTGCTAAAGTTGACGAGCAAAGACAACCACCCCTAGAACCATTGTGTCCTATATGTTTTCCACTGGATGTCAATGTCATCAGGGATAGGCTGCTGCCATCCACAGGGTCTGCTGAATTAGGCTTTGGATAGGGCGACCTACGCGAAATGCGAGATAACGGTCTCTTTCCAAACCACCAAAAAACACTGACCGAAAGAGAAATGCAGGGCTTCTCTACTTCCACACTAGGATCATCTGCCTATTATTCGAGCCAAGTTGTTGGGCACTCGATCTCACCACTAGCAACATGGAACCACCGATGCGTGAGGTGGAAATATTTCTCGCCACCCATTCTTCCACCCATGATGCACTACGCTACTAGGACAAAATTACCCTAGCTAAAGAACTAGTGAGGGAAGTAAGAATAAAGCCTCTCCACGCCGAAACAGGCAACCTCCCTACCCCAATTGCTCGACAGTATAATTACACATCCTCTGATGAACCACTGTTGCTCCAAGATAAATGAATTATCCCATATATTACTCTGACCCACTAAATGTATGTGCAGGTTTAACCAATACTTCACCAGGATATACCCTCGCAAGAGCTGGAAGGACCGTCGATGGTAAAGACACCACCTTTCCCACACTACTTGCACGACCATGAACGCTCCCTTGACGCCCGCTGGCAACATACCCTTCAATCGAATTTTTCACACACTCAAGGTTCAGTGCCCCTGATCTCAAGGTACTTGGAGAAGGCCTGGGGGTAGGGAAACATACTTGCATCCACGTGCCCATCATCAATCCCCATGCTGTCCTTTGGGTCTTGTAATCATGTCGTTCAACAGCCCCATTGGGGAAAGTTAATGGCACTCTTTGTTATAATTAGGTCATCAACATATAACGAGATTAAAAGAACATGTGCAACTCTCATATGAATTGATATATAAATTAGGATCACTTTTACTTTTTAGAAAAACCTTGATAAAAGAACGTGTCTATTTTCATATACCATGATTTAGGTGCATATTTAACTCCATATAAAGTTTTTTTCAAACTACAAACAAGATGTTCTTAACCCTATTTTGCAAGACCCTCTAGCAGAGCAAGGTAAACCTTTTCATTAAAATCTCCATTTAGAAAAGTTGATTTCACATTTAAGTTATGTAGCATGCAATTGTATTTTGTGGCCCTCTATAGACAAGGACGATCCCTCTAGCCCAAGAGACGATCTATATTATAGGCTTGTACCATAATCTAGAAAGGCACATAAGGTAGGAGGCAGAATGTAGTCAATTGACTCCAACCAAAATAAATAACAAAACTACTTGTTGGGGGTATCATAGGATTGCCCCCATGCTTTACAGGAATAGGAGAAGGACTCTCATGAACAACTAGGAAGGGAGGGAAACTCTTCGATTCATGAGAATCTGAGGAGACAAGAAAAACATGAGCAGTATGGTCACTACTCTCTTTGGGAACATAGTGAACAACTGAAGGTGGAGCCAATTCGACACTCTTTTCGATCAATGGTTGGTCGGTGACAGACACAAGAGAGTCATGCTCAGGAAGATCAAGATGGGAAAGAGATCCATCCAAGTCAATCTCTTTACCAACTAGGAGAGGGTTAGAAGAAAGCCTCTGATAACTAACAGGAAGTTTGGGTTGAGGAGCTGTAAGGTTTTCCAAAACTTTAGAAGCTTTATCCATAAGAGGACAAAGGTGAAGAATATGCTCTCCTTCACATAACCTACAGGGTAAATTAATTTTTCACTTCTTCTTACCATCGCTAGCCGAGGGTGCAGCATCGACATGATCTCCAGAGGTCAATGGAGATGGTCGATCCAGATTTTGAGACCATACCTCTAAGAGTCTGGGAATACCAGGGAAGTCTCGAAGGAGATGGTCACCCTTACATAGCCTGTAAGGGAATTTTACCTTCCGCAAAGGATTGGAAGGTTTGTCGATGGGAAGTTCATTTGGAGAAATCGCTGCACGGTTGGCCTCTCGCTTATCTGACTTCTTATTCTTTGTCTTCTTCTTAACCTCCTGTTTATTGGATTTCAAAATTTCACTAGGCGAAGTAGAAGAGGAGGGTGAAGAAATAGGTGAAGAAGGTGAGAGGCCAACCTTAAAATCAACATGGTGTTGTTCAAGTGAAGGAGATGGTTGGATAGAAGTTGAGACACTCGGGACCACCGAGGTCGAAAATAACCAGACAGACAAACCAATAGTTAACCCATGAAGGGACAACATTGCAATATAAGGAGCACTAACGTTTCCAAAGGACGAAGAAGGACCAGGACTCCCATCGGAGGGAAGTCCTTGACTGGTAAACTCTAGAAATGTTGCTATTGGAATCGACCCTAAAGAATCACTAAGGAAGATAACTTTAACTAAGAATATTTCGTGGGCAATTAATTGAAACAAAACTTTTCATTTTCATGTTTTAAGAGTCGATAAAAGGACGAAAGG
The DNA here is from genome assembly GCA_000404065.3 of Pinus taeda. Lineage (NCBI taxonomy): Eukaryota > Viridiplantae > Streptophyta > Pinopsida > Pinales > Pinaceae > Pinus > Pinus taeda. Next base: position 32,857 of record APFE030183286.1, on the reverse strand, counting down.
TGACTCTAGTCGCTTTTAATATTTAACGAGCTCGAAAGAACAAGTTCTCGATGATCTTTTCAAATTTAAAGAGTCAGTAAAGATCAAAAATGACTACTCAGGGTAGGCATAAAGGATTACCAGGTAATCGTGAACTATAGAATACCTCCCTGCGAACGAAAAAGTACGAGTAGGTAATCTCCTCCGATGTTGTGCTTGGTGTATAATGTTTACAAGGCAGTAGACTCGTCTTCCTATGGATAAAAGATTGCAACCTATAGGGGTCTCCCTTTATATAAATGACAGTACTGGGAGCATAATTTTGTGATATTATTATCTAATGTAAGATATTTGTGAACGATAGTGGCTAGGTTTAAAGACGTCGGAACACGTATCTAGCCTAGAACGCTAAATGTGAGCGTTAAGTTTCAATGCTTCCTTAGGTTAATTCAATAAATTTTAACGGTTTATCTTGAATTAGGTTTCAATTTCAAGGGCCTACCGCTATCATCTGAAAACTTCTATATGCAGCTATATGAGAAAAGAAATCTGTCTTCGATGAAAGTTTACATTAATTGAGGGATAGAGAACACACAATCAACGCAACAACCAAAGAATGAAATCTTTTACTAATAAATGTCCTAAATGCACTTAATCTTCCTTTAACAACAGAAAAAGTTTATTTCATTTCTCATGTCTATGATGATGCAATTTTAGCTTCTCAATAACGCTACTAATGCAATATTTTCACTTAAGTAAGATAGAATGATGTTCTTCTTTTCATCAAATGCAAAATGAATCTTTCACATAACGCATTTTAATGAAAATTTTCACAATTCAGAACAAACAAGCATCGATCAAATCCAAAGCATGATAAATGAAACTAAAAGCAACTTCTTCCCTGAATCGAACAAACCAAACACATAAATGCTTCAATCGACAATTGGATGTGGTATGAGATATGTCTCATGAGGTGAAGTGAATATTTACTAGAATACCACAAGTCATGAAGCAATGAGGCTTAAAAAGCTAGAAGGACATGGTTAGGTCACTTCATCTGACACATGATGCAAAGAGGAGTAGTAGAGCTCTAGTACATATCCACAAATGAGTAGATTATGGACAAATATGAGCCTAGTTTGATGTTGAATGTCTCCATATGATTGGAAGGGAATGATGAGGTCTTTGCAGGATTGGGATGGCCATCTCCTAAGGCCATAAAGGACTTTGACTGAGTCATAAAGGACTTCTACCAAGAGGAGATGAATACATTCACCTTTGAATCCAGAAGGACTTGGCTAGGTCATAAAGGACTTTGACCAGAAAGGTGAATGGCCCAAGAAATTTATAGGGGAAAATTATAGGATACATTCACCTTTGAACTAGAAGGACTTGGCTAGGCTGAACAGAGGTGAATGGCCCAAGGAAATTATAGATTTGGATATATATTCTCCTTAGAATCTAGAAGGACTTGGATAAGTGGACCAAAGGAGATAGATGTAATTCACCTTTGAAGCTAGAAGGACTTGGCTAGGTCATAAATGAATTTGACCATAAAAGTGAATGGTCTAAAGGAAAATTCTCTCATGAGAAGCCAAAATAACTTGGATTCCATAAGGACTTGGTTGGGTCATGACTAGAGGAGATTGATACATTTGCCTTAGGAGCAATAAAGGACTTTGGCAAAAACCCTTAGATATTCACGTACATATGAGAGAGATACATTATGTACTCTAGGATGGAGTTATTTTATAGACATGCATCAGCATGGCAAGCTCATGGACTTTTCTTAAGGAAGGAGAAATTTAAACAAGGGAAATTTATTGCAAAGAATACATCCCCCACTAAGAGGGAGTGTTCATTTTTGTGTAGCATCCAATGGTACTCCCACATGCCAAAAGGCCCCCAAAGTAAGCCAAGGAAAATTATGGAAATGAAATATTAAAGTTATGTATTTTTTGGGCTTCATGTAGGCCCCAAATGGTCAAGTCAACCTCACCATTAAGAGGTGTGACTTTTGGTTGAAAGGGCACCCATTTGACAAATATAAATGCATAAGTTGAATTCCCCATTTGACCAATTCGAATCACACACATTTCTTCTATTTATCACTCCACTCATGAGAAGTCAAGAGGAGGAGATATGAAGTTTGACCAAGATAAAGAAGTTGTTATTTGACCAAATTTGACCTACTCTATTAGACAAAAAGTCAATTGAATTTGACTACAGAGAAAGGGGAAAGTTTGACCACATAAGAGGAAGAATTTAACTACATATTTTGGTCATAGTCAACCACAATTGACCACAGACCCTTTGACAGTTGGACTAAGCTAACCTTAGGTTGAGATTTCATATTGTTGGCAAGCGTTGACCAATGTTGATTTTTTTTTATTTTTTGTGGTTTAACCAACATTGACTAGCTAGTGTTTGACTAGGTTTGAATGGCATCTCAGACTTGGATTTGTGACACATAATTCTAAAAGAATTCCTGGAATTGTAAATATTACTATAGAACAAAATTCTCCTAGAAGAAAAGTTGTTGGGTTTTACCAAGGTAAATTTGTTGTGTCTATTGTTACTGGTTGTCTCTTTATGTTCCTACTATTTTCAAAGCATTATTGTTGATATTTTCTATGTGTAATTGATTAATTATATATGTGACATAAGATAACTTGATTGGAAATCATTGGAAAGTACTTATCAAATTAGAAGAGCAGTTTCTATTATCCATTATTGTAGAAAATTTAACATAATATAGACAGAGTATTTGTATTATTCCTCTACGCCTTTAAATTGTTTTCATGATTCTATATAGTTGAGATATGTTATGTTGTTTAGATGCTAAATGTTTTTTTATATGCTTTCTCACCTTATCAAATAACATATATGTTCAGGTTGAGTATGAATGTTGTCAAAAAAATTTCTATAGTCTTCCTTCAGCAATTTTAACTATTTGTAACTGTCATGGTTGAATGCTAACCCTTTTGGTTTAACTTCTAGAGGGATAGTTCTATTCATATTAAAGAAACTAATTTAACCCTAAGCAACGATTATTTTGTAAAAAAAATCCTCATCTTGATGCTTTGACACTGTTTCCTAGCCAGAAATTGTTTACACAGGACAACACCATACATTATGGCCATCTTCTTTTCTTCTTTCATTCACATATTCATGAAATAAAACATCTTTTCTTGAAAAAACTTTATGAGAGATGAGATCAAACATTTTATAAGTTTTATGATTTGTACAATAGCCAAAAAAAACGTGTTTTATTGCTTTGGCAACAGACTTTCTTTTATTTTCATTCGGAATGTATGAAAATTCCATGCTTCCAAAAATTATTAAATGTCTAACTTCTAGTTTACAAACATAAAAATATTCAAAAGGTGTTTTATGCTCTAAAAATTTGGTACGACTTATTTTTTTAAGATATACAATAGTATTAATGGCTTTGGCCCAAAACCCACTAGAAATACCTTTCCCTTTTGTCGTGCTTCAACCACATTCGACCAATGTTCTATTCATCCTCTTAGCTATTTAATTTTTCAAAGGTGTGTGTGGCACTTTAAATTGATGTAGAATTTCATTACTCTTGCAGTATTATATGAAGGCTCATGGATTGCACTCTCCCCCTTGATTGATATGAAAATTTTGATGTACCTACCTATTTGTCATTCAACCATATTCTTGAATTCTTTAAAATAATCAAATGCCTCACTTTTATTCCTAATAAAATACACCCAAGTATATCGAGAGCTATCATCAATAAGCAAAAGAAAATAATATGCCCCTCCCAAAGACCTTGTTTGCATAGGATGACATACATCAAAATGTACTAGTTCTAAATTTTATATTTTCTTCTCTCTGCATGCAAACAAAATTATTTTGTATGTTATTTTCCCACTACACATATTTCACATTAAATATGTTCATATCTAATATTTCGAAAACCCTTTACCATATCTTTCTTTAAAATTAGGAAAATATCATTATGATTCTATTGTCCATAGCTCTTATGCCATAACTCTTCACTTGACATGGTTGTGGATACCAACAATTGATGATCTTTCCATGTTAGATCAAGCTTGTATATTCCTCCATCTCTTACTACTATGGCTACAAATTTATAATAATCCTACATTTCTTTAACAACACATTGTGATTTCACAAAATCGACCTTTAAATCATGATCTTCTATAGTGGAGACTGAAATCAAAATCTTCTTTATACCTAGTCCATACATAAAATTTTGGATTTTTTTTTCTCATGTCCACTAGGCAAAGTCATAGATATATATCCAATCCCTTTGATTTTATGAGTTATATTATCTCCTAGATAATATGAGCACCATCAATGTTTTCATTATATGTATCAAACTAATCTCTATTGCAAGACATATGAATTGATGCACCAGAATATGTGAACTAGAGATTGATATCATTAGTTTCAACTAATAGTGAAACATTTGAAAAAAATAATTTTATATTTTTGAACTCCTTACTTATGGATGCATCATTGTCAACAAAGTGTCTTGTATCTATTTTATGCTTGAATTGATTTGTTATGAAACCAACTCACAAAAAGATAGAAAAGATATATCAACGCCTTAGAAATAAGCCTCTTTGAGATAGCAACCTCCTGTACATTACACAAATGAGCAATTCTTAGATGATACAAATGACAAGACCTCCTTTATATATATAGAAGCCTAAGGGGTCATAATATAATCAAAGCCGACATAACAATAATAATGTAAGGGCACAATAATAACAATAGTGGGCTTCTATGGGGCACAATAATAACAATATGGGGACTACCCATGGGCACAACAATAAAATAAGGGGGTTGTACTAATAACAATAAGGGGTTACACTAGTAGTATAGAGACCTAACATGCCCCTCTCCTTCAAAAAGTATTGTCCTCAACACTTGAGTAGTTCTTGATGCTTCTATATAAAATTATCATCCTTCCATGTGGAATCTTCAGTGTGTAAGTTCTTCCACTTGATTAGATACTCTGAAACTGATCGATTTTGTAGTTGTCCACTTCTCGGTTCTGTGAATGCTTCAGGTTCCAATATGATTTCTCCTTCCTTGTCAAATTCTGGCAATATTGTTTGAACTCGGATCTTCAGCAACTTTTGAATGAGTTCCCACCTTGCTTCGTCATTCTTCCATTCATCCCTTGCTTTGTTTATCAAATTTGGTTGGATAATTATACCAACCTCTACCATTTCTGCAACCATATGTTCAATTTCACTCTGGGCTTATGGACATCTATAAGGCCTGATGTTTGGAGGAAAACTTCCTGGAATCAAATGAATAGCATGATCATGATCACGAATACGTGGGAGACCTTTGGGAGTCTCAAATACCATGGAATGACTGTCCAAGGATTTTTGGAGATCTGGACAAATAGATGATTTTGATGTGGGAACCATTATCGAACATAATTGTGTAGTTACGCCTCGTTGTTCTTTCTTTAGAAGCTTTGTCATTCCTTTAGAGTTGATTATCTTTCCTAGTTTCCCTATGACATCCCTTAATTCAACTTCCTTTCCTTCTGAAGAAAATTTCATGAAAAATTCTTGAAAGTTAAAAGCTATTGTACCCAAGGATTGTAGCCATTGGACTCCTAGTACAACATCAGTGCCACCCATTGGAACGGAAAGAATTAGGCTATTCAATACATATTCTCCCATGGATAGCTTGATATTATGGCACTTTTCAGAGCAATTTATGGTTCCTCCACTTACAATCGTCACTTGACACTCTGGTGTTGGATATAGGAAGCAATTCAATTCCTTGGCTATCTTACAATGAATAAAATTATGGGTACTACCTGAATCAATCAACACTATTACCTTTTTCTTCTTGATATGTCCTTATATCTTTATAGTTTGAGGAGTGGTAATTCCAACCAATGCATTACAAGATATGATTGGATTCATTTCTTCTTTATCTAGGGTTGGTTCCTGGTGAGTATCCTTTTCTTTGATGTTTCTTGATGCTTTTCTTCCTGATATTTCACTACTTGAACCTTCTTCTTCTTGATATGTCCTTCTATCTTGAGAGTTTGAAGAGTGGTAATTCTGATCAATGCATTACAAGATATGGTCGGATTCATTTCTTCTTTCTCTGGGGTTGGTTCTTGGTGAGTATCCTTTTCTTTTTATGTTTCTTGATACTTTTCTTCTTGATATTTCATTGCTTGAACCTTCTTCTTGATATGTCCTTCTATCTTTAGAGTTTGAGTGGTAATTCCTACCATTGCAATACAAGATATGGCCGGATCCATTTTTTCTTTCTCTAGGGTTGGTGCCCTGTGTATATCCTCTTCTTTTGATGTTTCTTGATCCTTTTCGTCATTAGGAGGACTTTCTTGTAGCAGCTTTATCCCACCTTCCTTCAAACCTTCCATGTCTTTCTTCAAATCTTCCATGTCTTTCTTCCAATATGCTTTCATACCCTTGGTATCAGCTTCCATGGCATAGATAAAACTATTTATCTTTTGCATCTCTAGAATATCATTTACCCTTATATTCAATTTTTGAAAGTCCTCAATGTGCTTTTCCATTGAACCCTTTTGTTTGAGATTTATCAATTGGGTAAAGAAGGGGTTTCTCTTGGTACCCTCATAATGTGCTATCATTTCCTCCGTGAAAATTGACCATGTGCCAAGTGGTTTACGAGAACAAAGCCCTTTATACCATAAAAATTGATTCGGTTTTAAATAATTAGATGAAACATGTACCTTTTGTAACAGTGGTACACCATGTAGATCAAAATATTTCTCCATCTGTAGTATCCAATTTACTGGATCCCTGCCATCAAACTTCCTCATCTCTCTTTCTCTTGATTTTAGGAGCTTGATCTTGAAATGAAAATAACTCTATAATTTCATATCTCCAAGTTGTAAAATTACGTACTTCAGTAGCCCTCTGAGTCCTCTTTCTAACACCACAAGTCTGATCAGAATTTGATTCTCCAAGAAAGAGTTATGTCCAATATCCTAAGATGACCTGATTATATAATGTTTAAGTAGAGCTTACTTGTACGACATGCCACATGTCACTGTTTCAACCTTCGGATCTAAAAAATATACACAAAAAACTACAGTCTGACCCATTTTTGTAACTTCTTACGAAATTTCATTTTGTTGCTCAAAGAGAAAGTTATAATGATTTTCCCAAGGTCGCCTATTTAGAATGTAATTCAGGAGTCTGCAAAAACCCTAACTTCCTCAGATTATATCTTCGCAAATATAGTGAGAAAATATTTGAGATTCAGACCCAAGGTTTAGACTGATTTCTTATCAAATGGGTATTTTTTTAGCTTCTAAAACTTCGTAGCGAAAACCTTATAGCGAAAATTCCACGATGACCTGTTTTAGATGAAATTCTGGAGCTTTCAAAAACCCTAAATTCCTCAGATCATATCTCTGAAAATATAGCGCAACAAGATTTGAAATTCAGACCCAAGGTTCAACGTGATTTCATCTCAAATGGGTTTTTTTTTTCTTCTGAAACGCCGCAGGAAAAAAGTTATAGCGAAAATTCCACGATGGCCTATTTGGAGCAGTGAAACCCTAGAATCCAAAGATATGATACCAAATGTTATGAAACCAGCTCACAAAGAGATAGAAAAGATAGATAAATGCCTTAGAAATAAGCCTCTTCGAGGGGGAAACCTCCTTTACATTACACGAATGAAAAATTCTTAGATGATACAAATGACACGACCTCCTTTCTATATATAGGAGTCTAAGGGGTCATAATATAATCAGAGCCGACATAACAATAATAATGTAAGGGCACGATAATAACAATAATGGGCTTCTATGGGGCACAATAATAACAATATGGGGACTACATGGGCACAACAATATAATAAGGGGGTTTTACTAATAACAATAAGGGGTTACACTAGTAGTAAAGGGACCTAACATGATTATATTTCCTTTTTTAACAATCTATAGAAGTGTGTCTAATCTTACAACAATAGTAACAAACACCATTTCTATTCATAGTCGTATATATTCTCTGTTGTGGTGGTGGTGTGATTTGATATGACTTTACACATGGATTTCATCCTTTATTTCTCTCTCATAGCTTCCCTTTGAATGATTTTTTTCCTTTTGCTACCAATGCCAAATAATAACTTTGAGACTTGTGATTTAGGTTCTTTCTTCACTCTTTTTCTTGCATAAGAATACTTAACATTTCATTAAACATAGATGCCTTCTCCCTAGACCTGTGATGAACATTTGATATTCATCCAACATACCATTTAAAGTGATAATAACTAAATCAATAATAGAAACATTTTCACCTATATCACGAAGTTTGTCTTTAATTTCTTTGATTGTTGAAATGAAATTGCTACTACTATCATTCTCCTACATCTTAACTGAAAGAAGCTTACTTTGTAAATAAAAATTCTTCATATCATGTAAATATTTTAGTGTCATCCATGTCTCATTGGATGTCTTGTAGTCTCTAATATGAGGTATGATGTTGTTCTTTACAAACATTCATAGGAGCACTTTCTTCTTTATCTCTAGTCACTCCTAATCTTGATTTTACATTGTTGTATTTATTGGGGCTTCTAGATTAACTTCGTCACTAGATGTAATTGACTAGACATTATAACTTTCAATTAATGCCTACATCTTAAATTTCCAATTGGAATATTTTTTTCCATCTAATTTGTTGATTCAGTTAGCAAAGACTCTACCTAAGTATTAGCCATTTTAAGTACACTTAAATAATTCCTACAATTTTAAATTGCAAATTATCTTCTCTTATGTAGGCTCAATCCATGCAATAGATCCACTTTCTCAAACACAATTCTAGTTATTCCAACTCCTCACACTAGGATCTTCATGCCTTTATTCCCAACATCTTCAAGCACCAACCTGTTCCATGAATCTTCTTAATCAGTAAATAATCACTATAACCCTGCTTCAATGAGTGAAGAAGTCCATCGATGAATAATGGAGCAAACTTACGAAGGAATTGGACATTGATTCCATTACACAATGTTGTGGTGGATGGAAGCTTGTATCTCATCTCACTATTAAAACTTGAGATCGGAGTACTCTCTCTCATGGTCTTTAATATTCAGTAGGACCACTTTTGTTAATTTTGGGTTTAAAAGTCTCTAATCAATAATTGTAATTCAATGCTCGTATCTCTTCAGTAGAGCATACAATGTATTTCCTTACCATGCTCCATTTTATGTACAACATATCAAACACCTCCTTACATGGTTTAACTTAGCTCCAATGGACACCATGCAGCTTCATGCATAATAATATAATGCTCTCAAAAACTAACAATATTTTCACTCACACTGGGAAACATCATAGCTCAGACACAACATGCACACAAAAGTAACTTCAACTCGACTTATATAGCTACAACATAATTTAAATTAGTGATATAGTTCTCGCCACACACTCAAATCCACAACACAACACTTTAAAATACAATTTTTTACACCTTTTACCCACAGTGTAACCCACACACACATGACATCTTCATGCATTCAACATTCCCACACAATTGTTTCTAGTAGTTGTTGGACAATTGTATCAAGTTGTTGTTTTTGTGCATCAATAAGCCTGATGTCAGATAGCACTTCTTGCCAATTGATTCCTGGTTAGGAAGTTAGGGTATATTTTGAACTCTGAGATTCTCTATGAGTGGGCTTCTTAGTAAAATCTATCAAGGGGAGTGACAAATTAACCTTAAAAGGTTGTAGGTATAATGCAGCTTCTATTTCCTCCTCCTGTTCTGCATAAGAAAGCGATGTGATGACATCTTCAGGTGGTTCACGGAAATCTGAAGGAATTGGGATTATTGTGTTAGACTGTCACTCCAACTCCTGAAAAATTTGGTCGACTGTCGACTAATAAGGTAGCTCTTGAGGGTCTACCTTTGCGGAGTCATTGTACCATACTTTGATTATATCAAGGGTTAACTATATATGTGGGTTGGGTGGCAGCATCCATCGAATATTATGCGGAACCCTCCATCTATTTGAGATTGTCTTGATATTAAGAAGCCATTTTTTTGAATAAATCTTGGGGTCCCATAGACTAGGGTTTCTCCAACCACCAATGCAAAAAAATATTGAAATTATCCATCAAAGGAGTTATTTTTTTAGTAAAGTTGGTTTCCCCGACTGGTGAATTGTGCTTCATGGCTAACCAAATGATCAAAGAGGGGAATCGATTGTACCTACCAGAATTTTGCCATTCCTGGTAGTTGGTCTTGATCATGTTGGCAACATGCCCAATTATATGCTTTCCCTAAATTTTTCATCTAGCCAATTGCTTCGAGCATTATTATTTTAACATTTGATGCTTTTCCTATTGGTGTTAGAAACAAGGCTACAATAATGAAAGCCCACTTGACCATTGAATCCTGCACTTGTCCAATTATTAACCCCTTTGAATTATACACGTTTGTTCCTTCTGTGAATTCGCAAATCCAAGTGTTAATAGCAACTACTTTGGGCACTTATCGACCTTTTATGGAAGTCCAGTAATGTTGCGGATGGTCGTTGGTGAAATCGATACAGGGTTTTCAAGCCATAATTGTTTGGTGTGATAATGGTTAACCAGGTACTTTGAAGCTTCTTTCTTCATTCCTTGCAAATTTGCAACCAATGGAGTGTTAAGAATGTCACGAATTTCAACTTTTTGTAGCAAATTTGACTACGAATTCCATTGATTATCTAGTTTCTCCCATTTGAGGAAGGTTTCATTATGTTTCTCCTGGAATGGCTCATCCATCCTCGCATGTTTGATATTGTGAATTCTTGTTTCAAGTTATGTCTTGCCAAACTAGTCAAATTTGGCTTTTGTCCTGGGTTCAATTGTAACATCTTCATCCTCGAAGTGAACTCTTCTCTTTGGCATTTTAAAATCTCTCTCAAATTCTTCAGTGCTTAGTTAATACAACAACTCATAGTAGGAAATTACTAGGCTTGGCATATTTGGTATTTCGTCAAGGTCACAATCTTCACTTAATGAAATTTCTGAAAGAGTGTTGGGCAAGTTCAACAGTTTGCTCATTTTCATAGAATTTGAATTTAATGCACCATGATTTTTGTTTGTAGCCATCTCCAAAAATTATCTCATCTCATGTGGTTGGATTTTCCATTGACATTTGGCTCATGCAAGCCATATGTCTTCCACCTGCTTGGCATGACGTTAAATGATTGCGTTATGATTTGGGGTGATGGATGACTTTTTTTTTTTTACAGTGATGTGATTTTTTGATTATGTGTTGTATGGTTACTAGATTGCTCCATTCAAATTTATTTATTTATTTATTTATTTATTTTTTTTAATTTTAATTTTTTTGTTTTTATTTTCTATCAAATCAGCCTCATGTTAATAGTCTTCACTCTCGACTTCCTTCCTGATGTTAATTTCTGGTACCAAGTCGGTGCCTTTCTCTTGATGACTTTTCTTGTTGAAATGCTTATTATGACCATGTAATGTTGAGTGGGTTTTTCTGTCATTGGTCTGACTTATTCTTTGTTCTTTGGATCTACTTGTCAAGTCAACGATTTTTCTATAATACTCTCTAAACTTTCCTCACTAGTCTTGTCTTCTTTCATTTTGTTGTTGATATCGGTTTGTATTCTTTTGAATTTTATTGTTTAGAAGATTACGCAGATTCATTTCTTGGTCCATGTTTTTGACACATTTTCTTGACTAGTCGGTGCTTTCCTTTTTAATAGTTCTCTAACTGTGAATTTTATTACATATCACTAATTTATAACTAATTTTATAATGAAATTATTAAATTTTAACTAAGAGAAAACACTTATTTGCTAGCAATTTGATTAGTTAACCTGCCACAATCTGTTTTTTAGGTTAACCCATGTTCCTCGTGCCTCATAGAGGTTTTCATTTTTCACCAGTTACATGCCAACGTTGTTAAGATATATACCTTTTAATCTGAGCACAGTTAACAAGTGACTTGAACAAGTTCCCTTGCGGTGTCATCAGTTGTACCACTCTCGAAGAGTGTATATCCTCAATAGTGAAGGGTCCAAACAATGCAATCTCTAGTTTCTTCAGTTTTTCCTTCACTCGATTGTCATATAGTGATACTAAATCTCTAACTTTTAGACTCTTTGTCTATAAATTCTTCTCGTGTCAAGCCTTTTGTTGATTTTTAATGGCTTGTTGGTTGTGGAGTGCATGAATTCGTTATTCTTCTAAATGTTGTAGTTGTTGGAATCATTATTTTTGTATTATATTTTAGTACAGTCGATATATTCGCTGCATTTTACGAGCACTAAAATGGGACAACTTCTTATTAGCCGTAGACCAACTTAAAAAGAGTAGATCTCGTCTATTTTTCATATGTTGTATGGTATGTCCAGAGAATGGTTGGAACTTTGTCATCACAGTCATCTCTTGCCTAAATTGCAAATTTTTGTTAGTCCTTTGTGCAATGTTTTGTTGAATGATTCCACATCGTCATTTTCTTGTGGATGGTAAGCAGTGGCCTTCATATGCTCGATCATGAAATTTTGCATCAATGCCTAAATTGTAGCATTAACAAATTGTGTTCCTCTATGATTGTTTATGGCCATAAGAAATTCGAATCGAGTTACTATATTTTCGTAGATAAACTTTTTTGTGACTTCCTTTGTGTATAGTTGACTTTCCCAAGTTAATCCATGTTTTGCAGGGAAGGATATTGATGTAGGAGCATCTGACCACACTTAATCAAAATTTAAATTCAAAGTTGTGAAAGGGGAAACGTGGACAATCATTGTAAACCGGAGAAAATTCTATTTAAACAGACCTAAATTGATGGAATTGATAAGTCTCTAGAAGGCTTGATTAAATGTAATTATCTACCATGTATGCGTATAGAGAGATTTAGGGGTCTAATTGAGCAATTGTGGGAGGGAATCATGGATCCTGGATGATCCACACTTTTGTAATTTCCTATATAAGAGAGTATGTGTTGTGTGAAAGATATAGATAAGGTACACAATGTAGCCACAGGGCAATTCGTGAGTTAGGGCCATGAGGTCTTAGCCTGTAATCGAGTTCTATATATAATTGAAATATGTGTGTTATCTGGATTTCATGTGTCTGTGTACTATTTATATATACATTCTTTACTGTAAGTTGATAAATATGTGTGTGCGAGTGTAAAGGACGAAGTTCCTATGAACTTCGCATTAGACAAAGTATGGTAGAGATAATTTGTGTTGTAACACGAATTCCATCGATAAGTGAAAGAGAGATCCGTTGGATTTGAGGACAGATCAATGGAGGAGAGATTAATCGCAACTAGAGTCAATTGAATAGCACAGCAGAAACCGTCAGATCAACCAGATCAACGGATACTAATGATGAAAGAGGAATGACAGAGATTAAACCACGTATTAGCAGCAGGACATAGTGGTCTTGAAAAGATGGTAAGTAGTTTCTCGCGCGCCGTAAATGTGGTAGCTGGTATTTCTAAATTCTACGTGATTAACCTTAGAAGTCGACACGTAGCACGAGAAAACTACTTTTCTCGCGCGCTCTTGACCTGATATCGGTCGTGCTTAATTTCACGCGAGATTGTGCGATAGCCGTTGGATCATGTGGGATTGATCAATGGTGGAGATCATCCGAGCTAGTTGGTGAGAGGGTGACCTGATAGTCGTTCGATTAGATGGGTCAAATCTGATGGTGATCGCGTTGGAAGATACGCGTGAGTTAACGTTAAAAATGGATGCAATAAGGTTTTATACAATGGGATTAAAACCTTGTTGAGTTCTGGCCATCAAGACCATTCATTGGTTGATTGATCAGATGATAATCGCGCGTGAACATGTGCGTGGGTTAAGGACCTAAGCAAACCTGATATGATCATAAGGGAGATTAAATTTTATTTGGGTTCTGGCCATAAACGTCAAAGAAATCGTGTTTGTTCCGGCCGTGATTAATTGTTAAAATTGGAAACTAGGGCCAAACTCCATGTGGATCACCTTATTTATGGCTTCTTATATTTTTCCTAAATTCCTCTCATCGAGAGGTGTAGGATTGATCTAAATATCATCCGATTCCGATAATTATTTATGGAGATATGAATTTATTTTGATTATGGACATATTGTCAAGGTCGGCCAGCGAAATTATGTAGGCTCAGAAGCCCAACAGTCATGTCTATTCAGCCTCAACATTTGCATATAAATACAAAGAGAATTCTCCTCATTTGGACAATTCAATTCACTCATCTTCTCTCTCTCTCTCCTACGCATAAAAGGAGCGCCTCTCTCTCACATACGTGTGGCTAAAAGGAAGACGTCCTAGGGCAAGGAAGACGCAGAAAGGACACTAGGGCAGAAGGTCATCTCTTTGACCAGCGTTGACCAAGCGTTGACCTTCCAGAAGTGTGGATTGGGTGTGGTTGCCTCTCCTAGGCAGGCCACAATTTTTGGCACAAAAATCGAGGTGATATGACCTCTAGTTTGACCGGTGTTGACTGCCCTAGTTTAGGGCTGCAAGTTGACTTCAGAAATCTGCAAATTGACTAAACTTTGGGGGTTGTTCAAGGGTTGTTTCTTCAGGCTGTTCGAGGACAAGTTGACGGGAAATTGACCAAGTATTTTAGAGGTCAATTTCAGCTAGTTTGACCAAGTTTGACTTTGTTGATCTAGGGTTTTCCGCTGCTGATATAAAATTATAGAATTCAGATTTGTACTATTTCTCCCTGCTGAACTATTTAGATAAAAGAAGATTTGATCAAAGGGTTTCCCCGCATTGGGGTTTGTCCTTGGCTAGCCACCACATCTTGTGTCCCTTGTCTTGGCTTGTTTTCTGTTGATCATTTAATGTTCTATCTACACTTTACTTAATGTACATGTGATTGCTAATTTGTGGCTAATAAGAAGAAAAATAAGTAAACTAGTCTAAGCATAGAACATACCATAATTTAACATGGTATCGGAGCTGAGGTGAAGACAAAGCCCAAGCAAGAGCAAGAGCAAGAGCAATCACCAAAGAGAAGGTTGGCAAGGCTATCTTAAAAATAAATCATGGGGTCCTCAAGACACTTCCCTGTTGAAGACAAACTCCATGAGAAGTCTAACTATCACGGATGGAAGATGTCCCTTGATCTAACATTAGAAGGGCAAGCAGTATTGGACCATGTGAGAGGCGGGATTGTTGAGCCTCCATCAAATGAATCTACTGCTGCTAGGAACAAATGGACCAAGGGAGAAGTCAAAGCAAGGAAGATCATCTGAGACTCTATCGACAAGTGCTTATTGGCCTATGTTTTCGAGCTGAACACCTCCAGGAAATCTACGATAGACTAGTGATTTTATTTAAAGTTAATGATGCAAATCAAATCTTGTTTCTCAGAAGTAAGCTGAAGGAAATTAAGAAGGGAAAAGATGAGAATAAGCAAGCATATTTCTTAAGGAATCTCATTGAGATCAAGAACGATCTCCTATCTATTGGGGAAGTAATTCCTGATAGGGAAATGACACTCACAACTCTTGGAGGACTGCCATATGAATGGTATATATTCAAGACTACTCTTCTCAACAATAATGTAATTCCTGGATTTGAGGAATTAATGGCCAGATGCATTCAAGAAGAAACGAGGATGGAAGAGCAAGAAATGCCCATACTTAAAGGTCATCCCTCTGCCTTTTCTTCTCATACTAAAAGAAGAAACAATTCTGGGGCTAAATTCAAAGGAAAGGCTGGACTAAAGGGTGGAAGAAAAGGACGATGTTACAATTGCAATAAAACGGGTCACTATGCAAGGGAGTTCTCTGATAAAAGGGACTCACACCGGGATGATTATCAAAATCCCTCTCAAGGCAATCAAAAGAATGGCATGTCAAATGGCAGAGGTAAAAGAATTGTTGGAAATCAAGGAAGAGGATAGCCATTCAAGAAGGCAAGAAATTCCAATTATGAATCTAACACTGTTAACAATAAGAAAGATGAATATTATCTACCAGCAACTCTATCTACTACTTCTCCCCCGAACTCATTGGGAAATTGGCTTATTGATAGTGGTGCCTCAAGGCACTTCACTGGTTACAAAGAAGCCCTCTATAATCTAGTAGAGAAAGGAAACCAACTTGGAAATTGACCTTGGAGATAATTCAAAATATCTCGTGAAAGGCATAGGAAATGTCACTCTTTAATTGAATCAGGGTAATACCATCCACTTACAAGATGTATTATATGTACCTGATCTCAAAAAGAACCTGGTGTCCACTTCGGAAATGGAAGACAAAGGCTACAAGGTGGCCTTCAACGATGGCAAGGTAAACATATGGAAAAAGAACTTTAAAGATGCTTTTACTCTTGGGTTTCGAGTTGATTCATTATATTAGGTTGGTGGAAGTCCGTTGGGTGTCATGTCTTGTGACACATCTCTTCAGTCCGAACTATGGCATCAGAGGTTTGCTAACCTTCATTATAAAGCTCTACCTGATGTAAGAAAAATGGTGACCAAGATGCCCGAGTTCAGATTAGAGCAAGAAGGTGTATGTCCAAGATGTGCCAAAGGGAAGCTCAAAAGTGGACCATTCCCCTCAAGCCAAAGCAAGACCTTTGATATATTGCAGTTGGTTCACTCAGACATATTCGGTATGATGCCTGTGAACTCCTTGGGAGGATATTTATATTACCTCACTTTTACAGATGATTATTCTTGCAAGACTTAGATATACTTCTTGAAAAAGAAGGATGAAGTGTTCTCCTGGTTTCGGCACTTCAAAGCCTTGATCGAGAATCAAATTGAAAAGAAGATCAAGATCTTAAGGACTGATAATGGGATTGAATATGAATCCAATGAGTTTCATGACTTTTTCAAAGAGGTTGGCATTAAGATGGAGACTACTACACCATACACTCCTGAATAGAATGGTGTGGAGGAAAGGAAGAATCGTACAATTGTGGATGTTGTCCGTGCTATGCTCCATGATCAGAGACTTCTGAAGTTTCTTTGGGTCGAAGTTGCAAATACCGCCATATATGTACAAAATCGATGCTCTCATCAAGCATTGGGTTCCAAGAATCCCGAAGAAATGTTCACTGATAAGAAACCTGACGTATCTCATTTTAGAATTTTTGGAAGCCCTGTATATTTTCATGTGCCTAAAGAAAAAAGGAATAAATTGGGTGCATCTGGAAAGAAAGGAATCTTAATTGGCTATAGCAAAAATACTAAGGGCTATAGAATCCATGTAGCTAGTCAAAGGGAAGTCAAGATTAGTCATGATGTCACCTTTGACGAAGATATGGCTCTTAGCAAGGTAGACAATCTCCCTACTTTAAGGGGATCTAAAGAAGCTGACACCAAGGAACCAAAGGAAAAAGAAGATGAAACGATGCCCGATGTGGAAGAACCTATGAATCCTATTGATCCTCCTCTGCAAGAGCCTTCCTCTTCTAGGAAGAGACCTTCATGGCTTAGGGGGACGCTTGATGATGCTGAAGGACACATTGCACCCCGAGGAACCTTCCGTGAAAGTAAGAAGTCGAATAGGTATCAAGGATACCTGACCATCATGAGCAAGATCATCCAAAATGAGCCTTCTTCATTCACAATGTCATCAAGCATCAAGTATGGAAAGATGCTATGATCGAGGAATATGAGTCCATTATGAAAAATGATGTTTGGGATGTGGTCCCCAGACCCCAAGACAAAGCAGTTGTCACTTCAAAATGGCTTTACAAGATAAAGCATGTAGTTGATGGAAGTGCAGAAAAGTATAAGGCTCATTTTGTCGCTCGTGGCTTCTCCCAGAAGGAAGGTATAGACTAT
This sequence comes from Pinus taeda, assembly GCA_000404065.3. Classification (NCBI taxonomy): domain Eukaryota; kingdom Viridiplantae; phylum Streptophyta; class Pinopsida; order Pinales; family Pinaceae; genus Pinus; species Pinus taeda. Next base: position 15,054 of record APFE030183286.1, on the reverse strand, counting down.
GATGAGATATTTGCACTTGTTGCCCAATATATCACCATCCACTTGATCATAGCCCTTGCTGCTTCGCAAGGATGGAACCTACATCAGATGGATGTCAAGACTATGTTCTTACATGGTTCAATCAAAGAGGAGGTCTATGTTGAGCAACCCAAAGGATTTGAGATTTATGATTTAGAATCTCATGTGTGCAGGTTGAAGAAGGCCCTTTATGGGTTAAAGCAAGCACCCCGAGCATGGTATGAGAGGATCAATAGCTACTTGATGAAGCTAGGATTCATTAGGAGTGAAGCTGACCCTAACCTTTACTTTAAGGTTATAGATGACAAGCCTCTCATACTGGTGCTATATGTTGACGACCTCTTTCTAACAGGTGCAGACCCTCTCATTCACGAATGTGAGAGGGAGCTGGCTTCTGAGTTCGAGATGGAAGACCTAGGACTTATGCACTATTTCCTAGGATTGGAAGTCTAGTAGAAACCAGGGGAGATTTCCCTATCTCAAGGAAAATATGTGGTGAAGATATTGGAGAGATTCGGCATGGTGGACTGCAAGCACATAACTACCCTGACGGAGCTTGACTTCAAGAAGTTAAGCGGTAGTGCTGCCGGACCTGTTTTACGAAATGCTACAGAGTATTGTCAACTCATCGGAGCATTAATGTTCTTGGTGAACTCCCGTCTGGATATATGCTTTGCAGTCAACACATTGAGTCAACATATGGTTGAGCCTCACCACTCACATTGGATTGGTGCCAAGAATTTGTTGAGATATCTTTGTGGCACAATCACTCATGGGCTGAGATACACTACCGAAGATGTGAGACTACTTGGGTATACTGATGTTGATTGGGCAGGCATTGTGGTGGACCAAAAGAGCACTTCTGGGTGTTGTTTTTCTTTTGGATTTGCCTTGATATCTTGGATGAGCAGGAAGCAAAATTTGTTGCCTTTGAGCACCGCTGACGCAGAGTACATTGTTGCTAGCATGGCCTCCTATGAGAGAGTCTGGTTGCGAAAGCTCTTCAGTGAGTTGTTTGGATTTACATTGGATACTACTGTGATTCTGTGTGACAACCAGAGCAGGATCCATTTATCAGAGAATCCTGTATTTCATGATCGCTCCAAGCATATCGATATCAACTACCACTATATTCGATATATGGTGCAGCGAGGAGCAATAAGGCTCCAACATATCGGTACAAATGAATAGGTCACCGACATTTTGACAAAGCCCCTAGGAAAGGTCAAATTCTTGACTTTCTGAGAATGACTTGGTGTCGTTCAGAGACCCTCTTATGAGGGTCGAGTATGATGTATTAAGCTCTGGGAACTCCAGAGGGGCGCGGGGTACTTCTTGGAGCAACATGTGACCACATGACGACTCACCATCCCTTGGTGGTGCACTATGTACAGGTAAAGGTTCAACCTTCCCTTGTGACACCCCGTGGCAACTATGGAACAGGATGATTAGTTCTCTTGTGGGCCAAGATGATTAGTTCTCCATGGAAACTATGGAGCAGGATGATTAGTTCTCCTATAGGCCAAGATGATTAATTATCCTTGGCATCCACTGGACAGGATGATTCATTCTCTTGTGCGCAGGATGATTAGTTCTCCTGTCGAGGCATCCTACCCATGCAGGCTGGGACTCATGGGAAGTACCTCTCATCTAATCAATGAGCATGGAAATGAGGATAGGGACCATAGTAGTACTATCAATGGACACATCGTTGTATCTATCGTACTCCCTATGCTAGGATGACCTCCATTGATTTGGGATCAATGATATTGATCTGGGATTAGTAAGAGTGGTTCACACTCTGAGACTGACTTCAGGTCAGTGGAGGATGGTATGATACATCCTCGATCATTTCTTCTTCTTTATAGTTTGAGAAGAGCAAAGCAAAGCAGAGTGGGGTCAAGCTGTACAGGACAGTGCATTTGATGGATCGATAGCAGCGATAGTCTTACGGATTGCATATGAAGTTCTCCCTAGTTGAGAGGGAGTGTTAAAATTGGAAACTAGGGCCAAACTCCATGTGGATCACCTTATTTATGGCTCATGATATTTTTCCTAGATTCCTCTCATCGAGAGGTGTAAGATTTGATCTAAAGATCATCTAATTCCGATAAGTATTTATGGAGACATGAATTTATTTTGATTATGGACAAATTGTCAAGGTTGACCTGTAAACTTATGTAGGCTCAGAATCCCAACAGTCATGTATATTCAACCTCAACGTTTGCATATAAATACAAGGAGCATTCTCCTCATTTGGACAATTTAATTCACTCATCTTCTCTCTCTCTCCTACGCATAAAAGGAGCCTCTCTCTCTCTCTCACACGTGTGGCTGAAAGGAAGACGTCCTCGAGCAAGGAAGACACAGAAAGAAGGACGCTAGGGTAGCAGGTCATCTATTTGACCAACATTGACCAAGCGTTGACCTTCTAGAAGTGTGGATTGGGTGTGGTTGCCTCTCCTAGGCAGGCCACAATTTTTGACATGAAAATCGAGGTGATTTGACCTCTGGTTTGACCGGTGTTGACTGCCCTAGTTTAGGGTTGCAAGTTGACTTCAGAAATCTTCAAATTGACTAAACTTTTGGGGTTGTTCAAGGGTTGTTTCTTCAGGATGTTCGATGACAAGTTGACCGGAAATTGACCAAGTATTTTAGAGGTCAATTTCAGCTAGTTTGACCAAGTTTGACTTTGCTAATCTAGGTTTGTTGCTACTGATATAAAATTATAGAATTCAGATTTTGTACTATTTCTCTCTGCTAAACTATTGAAGCTAAAAGAATATTTGATCAAATGGTTCCCCGCATTAGGGTTTTTCTCTAGCTAGCCGCTACATATTGTGTCTCTTGTCTTGGCTTGTTTTTTGTTGATCATTTAATGTTCTATCTGCACTTTACTTAATGTACATGTGATTGCTAATCTGTGGCTAATAAGAAGAAAAATAAGTAAATTGCTCTAAGCATAGAACATACCATAATTTAACATTAATAAATAAATAAAATGATGTGGGCCCATAAACCACAAGTCCGCGAATTGTATAAAGATGTAGCTTTGTTGTCATCAGATATTAACTTGTGATCTAAAGTTGATGACAACTTTTAATACCATGTATCTGTTTATTTCCAAGTTGACTTGAGGATCATGATCATCCATTTGTTTCCCTTGCGAAATCTTATGCAATTTTTTGCATTTCTCTTTGCTCTTGTTAGAATCTTTTAACATATTTAAGAGTTGCACCAGGTGACCAATAGAATGTTATTCTTTTAGTAACTCCAAGAATTCTTCCTAAATAATATCCTTTGAAAATATTTGTTTGTTGGCTTCATTCCTAAAAAATTCCATCGCTCTTGACATTGTATCATTTTGTGCCTACATATCTAGGCATCTAGTCATGTTTCCTATTGGTCGAAGAATTTGTTGATTTTGAGCAGTGTTATCTTGCCTCACCCCTGATCTTGTGACAACATGAAGGTTCTTTCAATTTAAAATATCCTGCTTCAGGACAGATTGTCATATATTCATATTTATCTTACTTAGTATTTTCTCAATGTTTTTGGGGCATCCTCCAAAGGGTGATCCCCCAATCCACACATGTTACAGAAATGTAGGTCATTGTTATCTTTTATATGGCAATTATGGGTTCTCTGACCCTCTTGATAGCATGTAAAACAGTAAAATATTCCATGATCAAGACCTCATCCTCGAACTCGGCTATTGTATACTCTGCGACAACCACCATATCATCCTCACTTGTTTCTTCTTCCACCTTGCATTAGCGACCCATTGTGTTGGTTTGATGCTTGAGTATGGTAGGTGGCATGGTAATTAGGTCGTTTTTTGCATTGAGTTGGCATTCCTACATTGAATCATTATTATCTTTGTAAATGGCACACCATTTTGGTTTAGAATTACGAAGGTTATACTGGCATTCTTTGGTACTATTGTTCGATGTTGTTTGGCATATGTTGCAATATACATCATACAATATTTGTTGAACATCTTTATTGAAATAATCAACAAATTTGCTTTTGTTCTTGGTGTGTCCCTAATTTCTACAGTTAGTACAACATAAATTATCTTTTTAAATGATAATTCCATTAACAAATTTTGTAATTTCTCAATTCTTTTATTATTCGTCATTGGGTGAGTCGATTGTCGTTTTCCATTTGTTTCAATTTGAGGGATTCTTCACAGGTCTTAGCTTTATGCATCCTCAATGTTGCATGAATCGTTTGAAGTAGTCCATCAACATACCATTGGAGTAGTAGACTTTCATCAATAACATATGGGATTTGACCTAAAAATATTTAAATATTTTGTCTTATTCACTTACCATCTCATTAGGTTGTTGCTTGATTCCTTTAGCTTTTGAGATGTTAGGTGTTTCAATTCTTATGCCTTGAAGAAGGTAAAGAAACTAGTTTTGATATCATCTTTTAAATTTGTCCACTTTTTGGTAAAATTCATAAACCAAGTGAGTGCTCATTTCCTCAGGGTTGTTGCAAACTAAACCATTTGTTTGTCTTCATCTATAATGTTATTTGTAGTGAAAAATTTTTCATAGACAAACCAATGCTTCTTTGGATCTTCATCTCCCTCATAGAGGGGTATATGGTTTAGCCCCATTTTAGCTTTCATAGGTTTAACCTTTTCAGTTATTTTGTGATTGATTGATTGATCAGTGTCGAAATTTTTTACAGTTGATTATTTTTTTTGAAGATGTACCATTTTCTTGTTTTCCACTTCCGACTTCAACTCTATGGTTTTCCAACATGACATCGGTTTGACAAGCTTTATATATATACTTGATAAATCGACTCATTTCGAGTTGTGATGGTTCAACGTTCATACTTGTATTTTCTTGGTTCTCGACAAATAGTAATTGAGGCAGGGGTTACATTCGAAAGATCCTTGATATGGAGAAGTATATCTTCAATTTCTTGATTGTTGATCCATGTTTGATTTACCGCAGGGATTTCGATTTCAAAACAGTAACTTAAATTTTCTTGATTGTCTCTTCTATACTAGAGTCTAGATGGCTCTGAATAAATATGAGGACTTTGCTGGAGGAATTCCCTTATGACAAGACTTGTTATTGATATAACTGGAGAACAGGGTATCACAAGACCATAGTCGTCAATCTACATTTCGTCTACTTATCTTCCATGACTTACTTGTAGTCTATCTCTTCTTATTGGAATGGGAGGTGCATTGCCTCTCAACTCTTGATTCGAAGCATCAAAATATTCCCATCCATCTTCACTCTCACATTCACACATTTGAGCTTTAACTTTTTGAAATTGGTCCCTTATCTCTTCCCGTCACTTTTGTCTTTTGTCCCATGCTATTTTTTGAATATGGGTAGACTGCTTATATTGTCGAAAATTGTCTGAATTTTTCCGTTGGCTTCTTTGTCGTTGTTTTTTCTTTGTAGTTGAATTCCTCCCTTCCATATCCAATGTTTATGACTTTGTTGATACTTCTCTGTTTTCAATTCTCCCCTTTTATTTTTCTTTCTTTATCTCTCACAAATCGTTACCCCCCTCCCATGTCGTCCCGACTTACTATCGAGTGACTAGGGAAGACCAAAAAGCGATGTTTATTTGCTTGAAAAGTAGTCCCACGCACATCGCTTGAAAAGTAGTCCCACGCTTATTTCATATCCTTACACCATGAGTCGAGAAAATATTTCCAGTCAATCTACCTTTTATAACAATCGATATTTATCAGATTTTACGGATTTGCTCGATATTCTATGATATGTCCCGCACATTTTCCAAGGAGGAACTTGTGAAACAAGGTGGGAATCATACAGAAAAACGGTCATGAAGATCATCAAAGAACCTTTCTTTAATATGCTCAATAGATGTTCTCTCTTCAATTGCTTATTCCTTGTAGAATTCGCCAATAATCATTTCGAGCCAATCATTCAAGTTTGTTTGGTCATCGTTTATTAATTTCAATAATAATCAAGCATTAGTTTCTAGTTTTCTCATGAGAAATCTGATCAAGGAATATTTTAATCTTTGTTAAAGCTCCTTCAATGAAATGTCCCTGCACTTTTGTAAAGCAATTAGCCCTCACTTCTGATATTGACAACATGTTTCTTCTTGCATAGTTCTTCAAGTAATTATTAATTTTTTTCGCCCACCATTGTTGTATCTCTTCCAAGGTTAATATTTATGTTTTCATATTTTACAGACTCGATTCCAATACTACCGACAATGGAACAAATGTTGTAATTTAGTGAAAAGTAAGCATGGTTACCAGTAGTAATGCTAATAAGAATTTATATAGCAATGCACATAAGAAAATAGAGAAGAGACAAAGTAGTGGAGAACCAACAGAAGCACATTTTTAATTATATCTCTTAAAGTCAAATAAAATTAGTACATTGATACATTCATTGACATACATACTTTGTCGGGACAGTTACAACAGTTTAGTTGTCTGGACCGGCTCAACTAAACCAACTTAGGTTGTCAATTTGACTAAGCTATCGACTTACTTATAATGTATCTTTCAAAATCGATTGGGCTAGTTGACTAAGTCGACTCGACTGGGCTAGTCGACTAAGTCGACTGGCACCTCCAACAGTATGTAATGTAACTAGCCTCTACTAAGGTGCTACTAGTTGATAGGATAGGTTGGTTAGCCTACATGACTTAAGACAGATTTTTTAGGCACAATGGTGTCACCTATGTAGTAGTTTGAAAATAGAGTCCATAACATAGAAAAGTCAACAACAATGCATTGAGATCTATAGTAGGCTGTTTTTTAAAAAGTGTAGTTGCAACCTTGTAGAAAATTGTTGAAAGAACTACATTTGGTGTCGTGATACCTTGAGGGTCATTCAAAATAGTGAAAGCAACCGTAATAAGTAATATTCCATTAGACAAATAAGGATTCATTCGATTCTAACTACATAATTTCAAACATTTATTAAAATTTGGGAAAGCTCTCGAGTGCAATTGCTAATTTGTTATGGGAATATTAGTAATGGGTAGTCATTATATTCTTATCTAGTAATGTGGTTAAGATCCTATATTGAAATAAGGATTTTCTATTTACCAATGCATGCATGGAAATTCTTTTATAAGAGTGAATTGGAAACCAAAGAAATAGGAGGAAGAATGCCTCACTTTATTAACCTTTGATATATCCCACTCTAATAAGGGTACAATAAGCTAAGAGAAGGGAGCAATGAGCTCACCTCATTCTTCGAAGCATAATGGCACTCAACAACAATATATGATTGCACCAAAATTACAACCCCTAGTTAAGAAATAATGTGAATAGCACAATATATTATAATTCAATTCATTATGGTCACAACAATATAACAATGGTTTGAAAGAAAAGAAATAAATGAACTCAATAACATGTGAAGCAAGAGCCAACTTTTTTAGCAATAGAAAATGATACTGATATTGGAAACCATGTTGGTCAGCAGGAATGGTCTCTCCACCTTACCTTCTTATTAGTCCATCCTCCTATACTTCTTTCTTATTTTTTCTTTCTTAATAATTGTTGATCATGAAGAAAAAAAAATCTACTAATAGAGGTAGGACTAATAGAAGAAATATACTAATTGACACCATATGTGACGTTTCTCAAAGAATCTATTTGTTGTGATTTGAACAATCTAACCTTGCAATTTTTCTCCTAGATAATTAACTCTTACCTCAAGCCTTATTTGTGTGTAGGTTTCTCTTAGACTTTGAATCCATTTAGGGTGGGGGTAGGGGATGGGGTTGGGAAACAAGAATGTAGAAGCTTTGAGCTAACACTAACTTGATTTTTGGCATAATTACAATCTATAATAACCCATGACTACCTCACATATAGATTTGCACAATTGGAAACCTTTTATGTCTCAACATGTTTACAAAGCTTCTTCATTTTTTACATCTATGCCTTTTATTTCTTAGGAATATCCATGTTGTCAATTCATTTTTCCTTTGATTAACTAAGTCGAGCTCTTTCTTGAGGATTTCAAGTGCTTTCTAATTAATATAACCTTTAAAGGGTGAATGTTTACATTCTTTGACCTTTCCTTGAGGTTATTTCCTTTCTATAACTACTTCTTAAGCTAGTATTTGATAGCCAATATTTATTCCATGTGTAGTCTCTTTTGAATGTGTACAAGGGCTAAGAGAGATCATAAAATAAATGTTTAAACAAATTAACTAATATGTTAAATTTGTCCCTATAAAGCTTGAGGATGGACTCATAACTTGTCATTAATATAAAAAATATATCTTAATTGATTAGGATTGGATCATTATATAACTTGTCATATATCTCCATCTTTCCTGCATCGTTCAAAGTGGAAAAAATAGAGCAATCAACTTGAAAGAGAAATTTTATCTGTGGGACCCAGTTTGGACAATTGGTGTCTGAAACCTTTTGAGGAAATTTGATGCCTTAAATGAATTTTTTTGGGGTTTAAACTTTCCTACTCAAATATATACCTTGTGGCACTATTATATACATAGATGCCTTTCCAACGGTGCAAGAATCATGTCAATTAGAGCTTGTATGCAAAAGTTATGGCTATTGAAAGTTGACCTACCATGTTTTACCAACGTTGCATGAGTGGATGTCACGTCAGCCCCCAGTACTCATGGAAAAGAGGATAACCATGTGAGTGCTATGAAGAATACTATAGAAGGTTCAAATTTGTAACTCTAACTGAGAGTTGAAGGGATCAAACTTGACCTCGATTTGTCTAATAGGCTATGTTATAATCAAGTCACCAGGGGGAAAAAAGGTTCCATTACATTTGTTTGTATCTTGTTCCATAATAGAGCAAAGCAACTAGGATAGGGATTCATAGGTCTAAGATGAATCCCTAGAGAGTTCTTTCTCCTTTATACTTTCATTATTTCCATTCCAAATAAAAGAGAGAAAACTAGCCTCACCTTGTAGTTAACTTTTCTCCCACAAGAGTTTCCTAGAGCATATCTTTGTGCTCATTGTGGTTGGTGTGTGATTGTATTTCGTTATTCTACCTTTTTCATGTTTTATCTATTTCAAGCATAAACAACAAATCAGTAATTAACAAATATGGAATCTAAAGGAATCTAACCTTTATAGTATATATTTTAGTTTATTTTTATCAAATTTGTTGTGATAATGTCAAGTGGAATATCTATAACAATTTATGGATTAAAAATGGACCACTTAATAGTCACATAAAACCTATAATAAAGTTTGTTTCCAATAGGATGATTTGGGATTAACTGAAGTAAAAGAGGTATTGTTCTTCATCTATTTCAACATTAACTTACCCTTATTCATGACATTGTAATTCAATTACATAAATAAAATATCTAATATATCTTCATATTATTCCTTGAAAGGAGAGGCATCATAAAGTCAAATACAATAAAATGTGTGACTTAGAAGAATTTGTTGTGAAGAAGAGGGAGATTTGGATTTAGAAAAATAACTAACTTGTTGTTTAAGAAACCTCAATCTAAGTGCATGCTACCACTAACTTTTGATTGTGGAAGTTTGAACCTAGGATTCTATATAATACAAAGCCCTTTTAAACCAATCAGGCTAATAAGATTTGACCCAAAAAAAACTATTTAAATCTACCATCATCAAAAATATGAAATTGATAATTTGTAAACGGTTCAATGGAACTTGAACTTACATAAATACCACTAACACTCATTTTTTTCCTTTAACTCTATTCCTCTCCTTATTAATAAGGTACTCTTATTTAAGCCTAGTTAAATGATATCCATTCTTGTAAGTTAACCTCATATTCATTAACTAAATAATCTTTTAAATCAGTAATATAACATTTTCATTTAAATTAAAAATAGGAAACACAATTCAAGTGGCTAACATAGTAATGAAAAAAAATAATAATCTTAAATGGTTGTAATACATCTTCAAAAATACATTAACTAAATTCAGAATCAGAAGGCAATCGATAACAAAGAATAACTGAATTCTCAGTCGAAAGACATTAGCTCGACTAGTCTCACGGAGTTGGTGTTAACGAGCTCCTTCACGTAACTTGTATATTAATTTAAATTTTCACATCTTTCCCACTTAAATGAAAGCTTGAAAATCTAAACATAAATTAAAGTCCAAAGGCTCTAAATATAAATCAAACTCCAAAGGCTCAGTGACCTAAATTGAATGTTAAAAAAAAAAAAATTAATTTTGCATTTGATTGTCATGCAAAATTAACTGAATATATCCGGCTTCAGAAATCTTTCGTAAAATCAAAACATAGAGGGTCTTGGTTTTTATTATCTCATAATTTTGTGATCGATAATAATTTTTTGGAAAAGTTTTCAAATTAATCACATAAAATGATTTTCTGTGTCAAAAAATCCATATTTTGAACTACTACTGAGATTCATCTTCAGAAATCTTTCCAAAAAACCAAAGTTCAAAACATAGAAGGTGTTCGTTAAGCTACCTGTCGAGACGGTCTTTGAAATTTGTTAGAAAATTCACATTATCTTGTTCGATCGTGGCGAAAGCCTTTTGGACGAGTATTTGGCGCTCCAGGTCAGTCAGCTTCCTCACATCCACCAAACCCTTCGCCCACCGGCTGGCACTGCTTTTCTCGTGCTCTGCTATCAAATTCTGAGTGATAACCGCCGTTCGAAGCCTGGTGTAGGTCGGTAGCCTCTCAAGGTTAGCCCATAACGATTCTCTCTCGTCGCTTTTCGTCACATCATCTTCAGAAGCCTCGAAACTGTCGTCTGCCATTTTCAATAAATCTCCCTGCGCTGACGCTCCTTCAATTCAATTCAGCTTTTGTAATATTTCCTTAACCCGATTCTATCATCGCAGAGCTTTGCTCCCCCGCATTAATAGACCGAAGTGTTTGCAGCACAAGAGAAGGAATATAAAGCAGAGAATTGCTAAAAATCTGTATGCCTAAATCATTTGAATATATACCGGAGTTTCAAGAGGAGAAAATAACAAACATATCGATGCTTGAGGGCGAAAAAAAAGAATACAATGTAACGAATATAAGCAGTTTGGAGATTATTAAATCGGAGCTTCCAGAAGAAAAATAACATAGCGACAGTTGAGGGTACAGTAGAAGGATAAAATGTAACGCATATAATCAGTGAGTTTGTATTATTAATTTACACGCACCTAGTGCTGCAGATAAATAACATCCGATACGGGTGTTGTGGGGTCAAATGTATAGGCTAAAATTTTCCATGTTTCAAAATTTTGGATGGAAAAATGAAGTAAAAAGGCACAGTGTAAAATTCGTTTGAAGTGACGTGAGTGGATATATAGTTTTTTTTAAGAGTAAATTTTTGGAGCGTAGATTTCGTTATTTGGAATGTAATGCATATAATTAGTGAGTTTGTTATTGTAGAATTGAGACTTCTGTGATGTCATAGTTATAGGAAGAGTTTCGGCGTAAATCACATAAAAAAGACTTTTGTCGACGCGTTTGGAACCAACTAGTGTGGTTCATCGTCAGGACAAGTTGAAGAAACAGATCTGGCCTAGTAAGTTAAATAGACTGAGCAGAGACTCCAACGGCTATAAAACGGCTATTTTTGACCCTAGGACCCAGCCCAACTTATATTAATAAATTTAATATTATTATTATTTTTATAATATTAAAATTGATAATACAATATTCCATTTCTAGAAATTAGTAAAAAATTAGGTACAATGGTAATTTATTTAATTAAATAACATTACGTTATTAATAAATTAATATTAATGGTTATTATAAATTAATTATTAGTTTGAATGATTTCATTTTAAGAATTTATATTATTATTATTACTTTTATAATATTAAAATTAATAATATAATAATCTATTTCTAGAAATTAGTAAAAATTAGTTATAATGAATAGTAATTTATTTAATTAAATAACATTAGGTTGTTAATAAAATAGTACTAATTGTTATTATAAATTTATTATTTGATTAAGTGATTTCTTTAGAAGAAGTAATTTAGGATACATAAATAAATTATATATTCTTATTCCAAAAATAATAATAAAATAAATAATTTCAAAGGTAAAACAATAAGTATTTATTTATTCAATTAAAAACTAAATACATACAAGAATTATTTACTAAAGGTATGTTAATTTTTGTAAAACTATACTACTTACTATTGATGTATTGAATCTTTTTCTGTTTATAAAAATGATTAAATTTACCACTTATTAATACTATTAGATTTGAAAATAAATAATATATTTTATTTATTGAGAAGAAATATATATTATATAATATATATATATATATATATATATATAATATATCAACGTGCGATGGAAAAATCTAGATAGGCCATACTTATTACCGCTAGTATAAGGAGCTGAAAATAACTAACTCAAAGGAAGTAATCACAAATGAAAATAAAATGACAATAGCATACATATTAGAATACATCATAATATAGATACCCCTATAATAATGACGATATGAATAACCTAAATAACACCAACCTAGAAAAAGGACCTTCATCAAAAATGGTAAAATCAAAATAGGATTAATAGCTAAAAACGAATATACATTAATAATATTAGTATACTCGAAGAGATTAAACTGAACGACCATGAAGAAAGCACCCTGGATGAACAGAGAGGGAAGGAAGAAACCCTAAGACGACAGGGTGGGGATCCAACTTCTACTGACCTTCCACCCATCATCTCTGTTGAGATTGTTGGGTCTTCGCTCAATTTCAATAGCTTCCCTTAACTTGCGATGATGGAACCGATCCACCCTGGCAATGACTTTGGCCTCCTCGATGCAGATATGATGCTTAGTCTTGTCCACATGCTCTGCTAGGGCTGAGGATTTTGTTCTTCCATGCCTTAGGTCAGCTGCATGCTCGCAAATTCTCTACTGGATGGAGCACCCTGTTTCTCCTATATAGGGCGTCCCACAGGAGCAAGGAATCAGATAAACACCCTTCATGTCCTTGGGGTTAACAGGATCCTTCACCGACCGTAGGGAATTTCGGATGGTTCTGAGGGGCCTGAAGGTGGAGGGAATATCAAACTTTCTAAGGATCCGCGCAATTTTGTCTATGGTCCCTTGGATATAGGGAAGATGGGCACCTAGATGACGCTCCTTAGGCTCTTTCTTAATCAGCGCATTTTTAGAGGCTTTAAGGAAAGCCTTCCGACCAAGGTGCCTACTATATCCGTTTTCCACAAAGACATCAAGGAGGTGGGATCTCTCTCCATCCAGGTTCTCATTATCCGAAATCCTGAGGGCACGCGTAGCCAGAGTGTTAAGAACTCCCATCTTTTGAGCCGGGAAATGATGGGAATCGGCGTGAAGATACTACTCTGTGTGCGTTTTCTTACGGAACACCGCGTGGGAGAGAGAGCCATCCTTCTTCCTAGAAATAAGAATATCCAGGAAATGGAGGTTGCCATTGACCTCTTTTTCCATGGTGAACTTAATAGCTGAGGACTGGCCGTTGAGGTGATCTAGGAAACGATCCAGCTCCTCATGGGCCATGGACCAGATGACATTAGGTGCATAAATCCTCTTTCCAAAGCTTAGGAGGGAGACGAGCCGAGGCAAAGAGCCTTGGCCTCGGCAATCTTCCATGAAGAGATTCGCCACGATCGGGGGGAGGGGGACCCATGGCAACACCACAGGTCTGCTCGAAGAACTCACCCTCGAAACAGAAGAACGTGGAAGTGAGACATACTTCAACCAGATGAGCAGTATCCGGATCTGTAAAGCGATTGATCACTTCCATGGCCTCTTTTATAGGAATGCAAGTGTACAAGGAGACCACATCAAAGCTTACTAGAATGTCTTCAGGGTCAAGCTTGATATCCTTGAGATCCATGATGAATGATGCAGAGTCCTTCACGTAGGACTCAGTGTGGCCAACCAGGGGCTTAAGCAATCCCATCGCTCCTAGAATCTATGGGGTGCCTAAAATCCATAAGGAAGGGGTCCTTCTAAGGCCTATCGTCAACACCATCGGAGGTCCGACCTACCTTCTGGCCAAGTTTTTGGCTCTTAAGCTTAAGCCCCTGGTTGGCCACACTGAGTCCTACGTGAAGGACTTTGCATCCTTCATCATGGATCTCAAGGATATCAAGCTTGACCCTAAAGACATTCTAGTAAGCTTTGATGTGGTCTCCTTGTACACTTGCATTCCTATAAAAGAGGCCATGGAAGTGATCAATCGCTTAACAGATCCGGATACCGCTCATCTGGTTGAAGTATGTCTCACTTCCACGTTCTTCTGTTTCGAGGGTGAGTTCTTCGAGCAGACCTGTGGTGTTGCCATGGGTTCCCCCCTCTCCCCGATCATGGCGAATCTCTTCATGGAAGATTTCGAGGCTAAGGCTCTTGCCTCGGCTCGTCTCCCTCCTAATCTTTGGAAGAAGTATGTTGATGACACTAATGTCATCTGGTCCCATGGCCATGAGGAGCTGGATCGTTTCCTGGATCACCTCGACGGCCAGTCCTCAGCTATTAAGTTCACCATGGAAAAAGAGGTCAATGGAAGCCTCCCTTTCCTGGATATTCTTATTTCTAGGAAGAAGGATGGCTCTCTCTCCCACGCGGTGTTCCGTAAGAAAACGCACACAGAGCAGTATCTTCACGCCGATTCCCATCATTTCCCGACTCAAAAGATGGGAGTTCTTAACACTCTGGCTACGCGTGCCCTAAGGATTTCGGATAATGAGAACCTGGATGGAGAGAGATCCCACCTCCTTGATGTCTTTGTGGAAAACAGATATAGTAGGCACCTTGGTCGGAAGGCTTTCCTTAAAGCCTCTAAAAATGCGCTGATTAAGAAAGAGCCTAAGGAGCGCCATCTAGGTGCCCATCTTCCCTATATCCAAGGGACCACAGCCAAAATTGCGCGGATCCTTAGAAAGTTTGATATTCCCTCCACCTTTAGGCCCCTCAGAACCATCCGTAATTCCCTATGGTCGGTGAAGGATCCTGTTAACCCCAAGGACATGAAGGGTGTTTATCTGATTCCTTGCTCCTGTGGGACGCCCTATATAGGAGAAATACGGCGCTCCATCC
>APFE030183274.1:40150-79604 GCA_000404065.3 Pinus taeda | reverse complement strand
TAAGTAATTAAAAGGAATTAAAATACATAATTAAAATTTTTAATTTTTTTATAACAAATCTGCTCTTATTACCAATCCAAGGGAATAAAATAAGATTACTAAACAAACTCCCAAGAAATCGAATAGCGAAGACGAACTTACTAAAGGACAACACAAGGGGCTGGGACAAGGGGTGGGCTAAGAAGAAAGGGCAGGGATCCAGCAGCTGCTAATTTTCCAGCCATCATCCCTATTGAGATTGCTTAGTCCCTTTTCAATTTCAATGGCCTCCCTAAATTTCCAGTGATGAAAAGGGGCAATCTTGGCAATAACATAGGCATCCTCAATGCATATGTGATGTTTAGTCTTTTCTGCATTTTCTGCCAAGGTGGAAGAAAGGATCCTCCCACGTTTTATGTGAGCTGAGTGCTCATGAGTCCTTTGATTAATGGAGTGCCTTGTCTCACCAATTTAGGGGGTCCCACAAGACGCCTTTCATGTCCTTGGGGTCAATAGGGTCTTTCACTGACCTATGGGAGTTAGGAATGGCGTTAATGGGTCTAAAGGTAGAGGGAATATCATGCTTCTTAAGGATCCTCACAATCTTATCAATGGTCCCTTGGATGAATGGGAGATGAACCCCTGATACTCTATCCTTATGGTCTTTCTTAACTCTGGGACCTTTGCTGGCTTTTAGGAAAGCTTTGTGGCCTTGGTCCTGTTGATTAAGGTGGAATGGTGGAGACAAGGGGGTCAGGGGATCAAATCCCGACCCCTCCAAGTTTGGCGCGTTATATATTTTTAAGCACCAAGGCCACAAAGATTTCCTAAAAGTCACGAAAGGTCCCAAAGTTAAGAAAGACCATAAGGACAAAGTATCAGGGGTTCATCTCCCGTTCATCCAAGGGACCACTGATAAGATTGTGAGGATCCTTAAGAGGCATGATATTCCCTCTACCTTTAGACCCCTTAACACCATTCATAACTCCCTTAGGTTAGTGAAAGACCCTATTGACCCCAAGGACATGAAAGGCATCTTGTGGGACTGCCTAAATTAGTGAGACAGGTTGCTCCATTAATCAAAGGATTCACGAGCACTCAGTTGACATAAAACATGGGAGGATACATTCTTCCGCCTTGGAAAAACATGCAAAAAAGACTAAACATCACATATGCATTGAGGAGGTCTGTGTTGTTGCTAAGATAGCACCTTTTAATCACTGGAAATTTAGGGAGGCCATTGAAATTGAAAAGAGACCGAGCAATCTCAATAGGGATGATGGCTGGAAAATTAGCAGTTGATGGATCCCTGCCCTTTCTTCTTAGCCCGCACCTTGTCACTACCCCTTGTGTTGTCCTTTAGTAAGTTCATCTTCACTATTCGATTTCTTGGCGGTTTGTTTAGTAATCTTATTTAATTCCCTTCTCGATTGGTAATAAGAGCAGATTCATTAAAATTTAAAAATTTTATTATGTATTTTAATTCCTTTTTAATTATCTTAATTATTATTATTTATTTAGAATAACTATTACTATTATTGTTTAGTTAACATTATCACTATTATTTATTATCTATTAAAAACTATCAACAATCGTTCTCCTAAGGGTGCTAATTAGAGAGATTAGATTATTTAACTAACTTCAATAGTTAATCTTCTAATAAACCATTTAGTCCAAATACTATTAATATTACAATATTGAATATTTATGCTTATAAATAAAATGAGTTAATTATATTTTCTCCTTTCTCCTCGGGGTTATAGAGAATTGATTAAAAACCAAAATTAGTTTTTCTTTTTCTTTTCATAACATTTACTTCTTATATAATATTAAGGGTTATTATTAAATAAATTGGGTTATTCAACTAAATAAATTAGTTATTCTTCTAACAAATTATACTTTTGATATTATGATATTAATATTTCAACCTTTAAATAAATAAAAATAAAAATTAATTATAAATATTAACTTAACTAAATAAGTTAGTTATTCTTCTAACCAATTATTAATTGATTTATTCCATATACTTTTAATAAATAAATATTAATAATTGAGCCTTTGAATAAAATAAAAATAATAAATAGTAATAAAATATTCTTTCTCCAAAGGGTTAGTAGTTGAAATGATTTAATTATAATAAACCTTTATTATTTAGATTCCATTATAACTTTTTATCTATATTCAATTAATAATTAAAATAACAAAATAACTAACTTATAAATTATCTAAACTAATTCTCCCTATCCTTGTCCCTTGATCGAGTCAAGTCAAAGATAGTCGTTGTCCCTATCCTTTGGTCCAGTCTAGTCAAATATAGACGTTTCTTGGTCTATTATAGTCGTTTCTAGTCAAATATAGCTATTGGATGATCTTCCCTCTCTCTATTTAACATGCAGCCATGATTTGGTTCCTTCAACTTGTCTTGATGATGAACCACACTTGTTGGTTCGAAACGCGTCGACAATTGATTGATAATGCGATTTACCCCGAAACCCCTATCATATACTTGTTATGGATCACAGAAGCCTCAGTTCTACATTGTTTTATTATCAAAAGCAATAACTATTAAATGATTGGACCTTAATTTCTTGACTAAATTATATAAAATATGATGAGATACGATTTGTACACAGTAGTGAATTGCAACCTTAATCATGTTTGAGAGTTTAATTACGTTTGGGTACGTGGGTGGCCCAAGCACCTCATGGTACAAGCCATAGCCTCAATTCCTGCCATGGTACGCATGCATATTTACTCTCTATTGTCCTGGCCTTGGTGGCTGACTGCAAGTTTCCCAGTTGTCCATCTCCCAATGATAATACTCAGGATTTGACTCCTCCATCAATGGTTCTCCCTGGCTGGTGGGATCGAATGGACCACAAACAGTCTAGCAACCTTTTCTCGACGGTGTACTTTCATTTGGTCATTGTTTCACTTCGAGGGTTTATGGCTCTGCTCTGTTCTTGATCATTTGCTCCCACCTATAGATCTGGTTCACCGAGTTGTTCGTTCCTCATTCCAGCACTTGGACACAACGCTGAGGATTCCGCAAACGATTCATCACCCTAGAATATCATGAGTTCTCTTTTCTAAATTACACAGAATAAAAGTGTTTACTAGCACTACATACATCTCTTTAATGTAACTCTGTATTTATATTCCCTATGTTTATATTACAATCGTTTTGCACTATTTACGTCATGCCTTAATAAATTCTTGCTACTTGTCGGGAAGAATGAAAAAGGAAAACAAACTCTTTGACAAACCCTTTAAAAGTTCAATATGCTAGAGTTCTATTATTGTTATCTGGCTGGTACTGTAACTCTTTAATTCTTTAGGAGTTTAGTTTTTTTCTCTGTTTTGTAGCCGCGAGGATTTACTTAATTAGCTATTAGGTCTTCTATGTGTCGTTTTATTTATAATATATGTAAACGTTTTGGATACCATATTAGGTATGCAATGTGAATGAGTTGGTTGGCAGAATATTTGTCCTCTTTTGGTTGAGGGAAATCCTTTCGATTGAGAGAGTAATTTATCTGCTTTTACTGATTAAATAAAAGACAAATAGGGGTTCTAAGTGATGTTGTGATAACATTGTCTACAGAAATATTATCTTTCTAAATTTTGCTTCAAAGTACAGACATCTGGTCATTTTCCAATTTTGCTTTATGTATCAAGAATTTCGTTATTTACCAAATGTACTTTCACTTCTAAGTTTTGTAATATTATCATTGACAACCATTTCATAGTTATTTTCTATAAATATAAAAGAGGGTTCTTCTCTAGTTTTATCTATTATTGCTCTACTTTTACTCTTCGATGAAATATGTCAAAAATTAGACAAAATAGTAAGATAATTATACTATATGTTAAGAAATAAGAGACCCTGTCATTACTTTTCATCATTCATTCACAGTTATTATTTCTTAACACAGTCTATCAGTCACGCAGTCATTTAGAGAATAACATAAATTCTTACTTGTTTATTTCTTAACACAGTCTGTCAGTCACGCAGACATTCAGACAATAATAGAAATTCTTACTTATCTATTCACGTTTTTCAGGACTGAATCTAAAACAAGATTTTCACTTTAATTTCCTCCCTTCCGCGATATTACCTGATATGGTAAATCTCCCCCATGATACTCCTGAGTTTAGGAGATCTCCCCCATGATACTCCTGAGTTTAGGAGCTTTCTCTCTCCTCAAAGACTTTAATGTTTTCTAGCCATATGGTCCTTACCAGATATAGTCTTCACAGAATGTCTAACCCATTAGTATAGTCTCCTTTTTCCTCTCCTAATCTCAGATACCCCTATCCTCTTGATCCTTTCATTAAAATACTCTAGGATTTAGTTTTGGAGCAGATAATTGTGTCCATAACTAATTACTTGGTAAAATAGTATTTATTCATAACTGCAAAATTTATCCTTTCATAACTAAATTCCAAAAATAGTTTATAATTTAAAATAGTAACAGTTTGTTTTGGTTGCAGTAAAAATAAATAAATATTTACGTCAATGGAGGATATTACAACATATATATACATGTTGAAAAATTCATAAACCTCAATCCAGTAACCTTGTATTAGAACATAACCATAGTTTCCTTAACCAGATCTACAAGATACCATGGGAAGAAAACAATCATGCTTGAAACCATATGCAAAAACCATGTGCGAAAACAGTGTGCACAAATCCATGCATAAAACCCATGTGAATGGGCCTAGTTGTGGAAATAATATAGCACACACCCAAAATTCTCCCACTTGTTGTTTTCTTTCCACACAGGGGATCACATGAGAGCTTAGTCATTGGTCCAACTGTGAAATGCCCATTGTTTCTCTATACCAATAAAACTTCTCAGTGGTCACATACTTCATCAATGCATCTGCAAGATTCTTCAAAGTGTCCACCTTTACCAGCAACACCTTTTTCTCCTCAACCATATCCCTCACAAACTAATATTGAAAATCAATGTTCTTTGTTTTTGAATGATAAGAAGGGTTCTTTTCCAAGAAAATTTCACTTTGGTTGTCATAATGTATCCTTATAGCTTGTTGTACTAATCCCATACTTGAACACAATCTCTGCATCCAAACTGCTTCCTTGCTTACATGAGTGGTTTCCATGTATTCTACCTATATAGTTGAAAGTGCCACTACAGACTGTCTCTTACTCATCCAACTGAATGCACCTCCAAATAGGTTAAGCACATACCCACTTGTAGATCTTATCTGATCTAGATCTCCAACCCATTCTGCATCAACAAGGCCACGAATGTCCAAAACTCTATCCAATCCTAGTCTTCCTTCGTAGCACATACCATAATCACTAGTGTCATGCAAATACCCGAAAATATGCTTCATTTCTCTCCAATGATCCTTCCCTAGCTTTGACATAAACCTACTCAATAATCCCACCATATGTGTAATGTCTAGCCTATTACAGACCATTGCATACATTAGGCTATTGACTTCACTTGCGTATGGAACATAGGACATGTCCTCTTCCTCTTCTTGTGTCTTGGGATATTGTTCAGCAGATAACTTTACATCTACAAGAATAGGAACCTTCATTGGTTTACTATCATGTATATTAAACCTCTACAATATTGTCTCAACATACTTCCTTTGGTTTAACCAGATCTTTCTCTTTACCCAATCTTGTTGAATTTCCATGCCCAAAATATAATTTGTAGCACTAAAATATTTCATGTCGAATTTGGAGGACAATTGGGTCTTCCAATCCTTGATAATTTCTTTTTCATTTCTAACCAGCAACATATAATCCATATACAAGACCAAGTAAATAACACTGTCAACAATTAATTTAAAGTACACTTAGTGAACCTCTTTGCTTCTGGTGAAGCCAAGTCCCCGTATAAATGTATCAAATTTCTGACACCACATCCTTGGTGACTGTTTTAAGCCATACATTGACTTTTAACTTGCATACTAGTTCTTTCTTTCCCTTCACTGAAAAGCCTTTACGTTGCTTCATGTAGATCTCTTCTTCCATATCCCCATGAAGAAATTCTATCTTCACATCCATCTTTTTTACCTCAAAATCAAAAGTAACAACAATACATAAAAGTAATATAATAGAAGCTACCTTAGAAACAGGAGAAAAAATATCACCAAAATCAATTCCTGACATCTAGGAATAACCTTTTGCTACCAACCAAGATTTATATTTCTCTTCCTTGCCTTATGCATTCATCTTCTTTTTAAAGACCCATTTTCTGCCAATGTGTTTCCTTCTAGCCAAAAACTCCACCAAATCCCATACCTCATACACTTAGATATGAAAGAGAGAATTTATTATCATTCCATACCTCATTGTGGAGACTTATCCTCCAACATATATGAAAGTGTTTTTTTGACCAAGTAACATGTAGTCTCCACCGCCTCTGCCCAAAATTCTTGTCCTAACTTGACACCACTGAGCATGATTCTTATCGTTTCCATCAACATTCTTTTCACTATTTTTGAAACTCCATTTTTTTGAGGTGTGTATGGAGTAGTCTTTTATCATGCTATACCACACTTCCTACAAAAGCCTTCAAATTTCTTCTTGCAAAATTCTCCACCATTATCTGTCCTCATCACCTTTATCTTCTTCTTTGTCTGGTTTTCCACTAGAGCCTTAAATTCCTTAAACTTGTCAAAGACTTCATATTTCTTCTTGAGGAAATATATCCATGTATTTCTTGAGAAGTCATATATAAATGATACATAGTACACAAACTTACCTAGTGATGGAATTGACATAGGTCCAAACACATCACTGTGCACAAGCTCTAATATCCCTTTCTCCCTCTTAGAACCAAAGGAGAAAACCACCCGATTCTACTTCCCATATACACAATGTTCACAAAATTAAAATAGAGAGAAATTAGACATACCATTACCATGAACTATTTGAAGGCCCTTCTCTCCAATATGTCCAAGCCTTTGATGCCATAACATGGTCTTTTCTCCAAATACCACTAGATGTTTTGCTCCACTTTTAGGAACCACAAAAATGTTGCACCCATCAATAACAATGCCAACCAAAAGCTTGTATAGAGTTCTGTTGGCAATGCTAGACCCACCAACATGTCATGGGTTCTCCCCCGTAAGAAATCCCAACTAGATTGCAGATTGTTTGGAATAGGAGTCCCAACAGTGAGTAATACAGTATTGCCTTGACTGTGTTTGCACAGAGAGGTAAGTAAGATGTCCTTGTTTGAAGCAAGGGTGTGACCTTGGAGCAAGTCAAGGAAGGTGCATGAAAGGCTCTAACACAAGGAAGGGGAGAGGAGTGCGCCCCTTAGAGGCCAGTGATAACATGCAGCTTGAAAGGGAACACATGAGTTGAAAGATATCACAAGATGGAAACTAGGATAGCCAATGATCAAAGTGATGCATTATACCAACAAGATGCTTCAATAAGATTCATACAAACACATACATAATATTCGATACATACATGTGCAAATTACAATTACATACATCGTTAGAGTAACTAGGATAACCAAACTACAATAACAATATATGCATGAAATGTGTTTGCCTTGTTATATTAAAAGAGTGAAAGATCTAATCATACATACAACCATGAATGCCACTAGCCCTAATAGCAGAACGTTACAGTAACTGTCACTTGCTCCTCCAAAGAGATGTACTCACTCTACACTATGGAGAAGCCAAGGCTTGTTACAATACACTCCAATCTTTCTCTAAGTTATACTTATCAGAATCTTGGCTCCCAAAAGCCCCTCAATGAGTTATGAGTTTCTATATATAGCAAAGGGTGGGGTGACCCTTGAAATTCCCCTTTATGACACTTCACCTACCCTCATGACTCTTCAACTTACAGATGATTGTTTACATTCTACTATCGACACTTGGTATTTCACTTTACAACATGTTTAAAATAAAATATGCACGTGTACCCATGTGAGACAAAAATGAGCCTTAGTAAGCCATGAAAAATATCATTCAGACCCAGACAGCTATGTGAAGACTAAATTTTTTACTCCCCTTAGTGATCGATAGTGGCAAACTGATGCGAGGCTTGGTAGTCTGTTATGGTGTTTGCGTACTCTATGGTGACATCCTTCTAAATGAAAACTCTTGCCTCCATTGCATCTAGGTACACTAATTTGGCACCTTTGCCCAACTCACCCTATAGCATGCACATCAGAGTATTGAGTGCAATCAGATGAGCGACATACTGGTCCATAGTGTCTGTGTTCATCTGCAAATCTGCATTGGTGGCTATGCACATCAACTGCTCAAATTACATGTCCAACTCCAATCAAACTTATTTCTTTGATTTCGCCTCGATGAGTGTGCTAATGGATGGGATCACATGCGTGTGCACAATGACATCCATCCTCCTGAACACTCGTGCATGTGAAACCTGTAAGTTAGTGAAAAGTTCTGGGAGTTCCTCATAGTTTCGAATCTGACTCTGGATGCATGCCTTCAACTCCACTACCTTTGGCTTCATCATCTTTGGAAAGAACAATGAGCCTCCCTTGTACCTCATTATCCATATCTACATGTGATCGACAACGGTGTGTATGTTAGTCAAGAAGCATGCTTTCTTAGCACAGAACTACTTCCAACCATTAAGATGGAAAAATGACTTATGCACAGTGACAAACCTAAAGTACAAATTCTTCATGATTGTCTCGAGAGACGATACTCCATCGAGTATCACTTTTTAACTCTGCTCTGGAAGATGATGTAGCTTTCTCTTCCCGATGCTTATCCACTTGCAAATCCTTAGCCATGCACTCATTCTCAGCTATCAAGAATCTCAAACCTTTGTTGGTGGCTTCAGCATATGCCTTTGTATCATCATCCAATGTAGCTAGATGGTTGCGTACATCAGACATGATCAATTGTAATAGAAAATACATAGGATATGCATGGACATCCAGAGTCAGCACCCTGCACAACTGCAAAACTTAGTTTTTTTACTCGTCAATGGATATGTTGTGCAGATCTTCCTTCAGATTGTCCTCAAGGATTTCAGTGTCGCCTTGATCACTTGGGACTTTCTCTGTTCCTGAATCTAGCAAAGCTGGTGGAGTGACCTCTAGGCCCTTTGGCATGAGATTTGTATCCTGATCTTGCTCTAGCTGAACCACATCCATGTCCATCTATTCTAATATATGTTCAATCTCCTAAGAAAAGTCCTACTCCTACGACCACTCACCCTGTTTTATATCTACCAGTAGTTCTGATGAATCAATAACCTGTATTGGCACAGTTTTATCAATGTGTGCATGCTTCACCTCCTACTATTCATGTTCCTACTATGCTTCATTCTCCCTTCTATGCATATATTGTTCTTCCCTTAGTTGTTTCTTCACCTCCTACAACTTCTTCTCTACCTCCTCCGGTTTCTTCTTCTCCCTCTCTCTTTGTGCAATCCTTCTGTTGCATTGTCACTTCTTTTCCTCAATACCCAAAACTACTCTTAATACAACTCGATATGCCTCGAGCTTGCAACTTTTCTCTGCCTCTGCACTATCGAAACCTTTCCTCTTTCCTTTGTCGTGCGCAAGTTTGCTGCCTTTTGCTACTATTGTTGTTGTTGCTCTCTGAGATGTTACTGCCTTGTGCAATGCTAACCATTCTACAACTACTCTGACTGGTTCATTGAGACTTGAGGAGTTATAGAAATATCTCCATGAGTCTTCCTCGGGCTAATGACATGCCCTGTAGATCCAAGGATACACTCTCGCACAATGGTCTTCCACTAAGTGATGTCGGTCATATGGATTGAAACTTTTGGTGTTGAAGGTGGACCTCTTGAATTATTATGTCTCGACCTTAGCATGCTTGAGATTCTAGATCTCATACAACCCAATCCACAAAGGAAGAGCGGGCCAAGGTGCCCTCTTCTTCCTATGTAGTCTTGCTGACAACCCTATCGTGATGTGGTATGAAACCTCTTGCATGACCAACCTATCCATGGAAAACTTCGGTAACACATGCAGGGCCTTCTTCGTGTTATACACTCAGATGAAGGTGCCATGGTGTGAGGCATACCAATCTTCTATGTTTACCAATGCCTCCATCATTGCCTGTGACATGCAAGGCGGATCTCGTTCAAAGATCATCTTGTACACCAAGATGAAGAAGTGGTCTGGTAGTTGTATTATAACTCCACGAAAGCTACACTTGGAGAACAACCTCCAATAAATGTGTACAGAGGTTTCTGAAGATGCCCATGCCCTACCCAAGCCAGGGAAAAACTGACCCGCACAGATTGCATCGAGTATGTAAGAAGACATGAAAATCTTTTCTTGTTGACCCTTGGGCAGATGCGGGGAATTTGTTACCTCCCCTTTAGCTGGAGAGCCAACATGTCAGACCAATTGAAAGTTCTTCCATCGTTCACCAGTTGATACAACACAATCACCGAACTCTGTAGGATGGTCTTTGGTCTCTCTTGGCCATATAAGAGGCATGCAAAGATGACCAAGAACTAATAAGCCTTCCGTAGTATCTTTGTCTTGTATACCTGGTTGGGGTTGTCCTGAACTTAGATGGCTCTCTCACCTAGCTCTTCAAGATGTCTCTAGAGTTTACATTGCTGTTGGGATTGGTGAAGGGTGCATCCATTGTGATCACTGGCTGCAACAAGTGCTACATCTCTTGAAAGTCCTCTGCCTTGAAGGTAGTAAGTTTTGTTACACTTACAATTATCAACACCATTATCTCTGGATCAGTATGTAAGACAATCTAGTGGATCATGTCTGTGCATGGAAATGCAAGATACCTGCATGCAACTCGCTACAAGCCAAACTTGTGTATGTTGACATAGACTTTGTGGTCCTCCATATTCTCCTCAAAGGTGCCTCAAAAGATGCCATTGATATCCTACCATTGGATCTTGATATCCTTGTCTATGAACAACTTAGTGTATTCATAGATGGGCAAGCTCACAGACACTTGCTCGACCACATCTCCAGTTGTGCTCTCAATGGTGTCCTTTGACCCTGCTCTCTTGGAAGAAATTGTACATGTACTATTGAGAGACTGGTGAACACCTATGATACCTGGAGACAAAGCAACACTCTTGGAAAGAAAAATGGCAGTTTAAAAAAAAAAGAAACTTGAGGACTGACATGCAACACACTTGGGTGACTGACTGGGAAATTTGCGTAATTTTCTCTAGGAGGTTGGGAGACTGACTACCAAAACTTCGCAAAGCATAGTTCAAACTAGCAGTAAGCTAACTAAATGTTGAAACTACACAGAGCATAGTCTGTCTTGGCCTGTTGAGGACTGAAACTACGCAATGCACAATTTCAATTAGCATGACTACAACCTAGGAAAATTGCATTGTGTAATTTTGGGGCCAACTAAGGCACTGCCTCTTAGAATTGCACAGAGCACACCCTCAGAGGCTAGTGTGAGGCAATCTCTACGCAATTTCTGGGAGCAAAGAAAGACCTTCCATCTCATAAATGCATAGTGCAACCCATGTAAGGCAAGGTCTGGCCCAAGGTAGCTTAAACCTGCTGACGGGTGACTAAAAATATAGTTAGGGCTGAATGCATGTGCGAATATGGGTGCAGAGATGAGTGAATTAACATGCAATAAATTAGTAAGTGCAAGATTAAGTAAGAAGTGAAAACAAAAAAGTGTGTGAAGTGAGTCTCCGTAACGACGACCGTTAGTCTAGAAATAATGTAATGCTTGTGACAACAAGGAAATGCAATGGAAAACTTGAAACAATGCTTCTACAAGAAAATATGCATTAAAACTATAGTAATAATTCAACAAAACCAAGAAAACAACACTCAGACCAACCAAAATACAAAAAGAAACAGAAAAGAAGCAGAGGACATGAAAAGTGAACTTACTCTAAAAAAGTTGTGCTGGTGTGTCGAAGATTCCTAGATGTGATGGGAAATACCAGAGCTCCAAGATCAAAGTGAAGAATGAGATCTGAAGCTTCAAACAAATAATTTTGACAAGATCGAGGCTTATGACGTGCATGCCACAATTCTAGGAAAAGGCGACACTTGGTGGAGCTTTCTAAAACGACTTTTGCATGTAACCCCTAACTACTAAAAACATATCCCTAAAATCTAGGGATGCTTTTTTCTTTTTTGAGAAAAATTTATCCTGCATGCAAGGCAAGATTGCACAGCCCTGGACGGAACCGATCAACTTGTGAGCACATGCAATGGAAAACAAGCCTTGGGATGACTTTTGCATAGTTTTTGGGCTAAGTGGCTCTAGCTGCCCCTCAAGCTCTACTCAATTTCTAAACTGAAGCTAAGGCTGCCAGCCAAAACTATGTGAATTCTGATAGCGGGCCCAGTGTTGGGATTTTGTGCGCAATTTTCAAAGGGAAGGTAGCCTACATGCCCTTCGCACTTTTGGCGAGTAGCTGGTTGCCTTGATGCTCTGCGCAATTCTGGAGAGAAAGTTTGGTATCCCTCCACTTTTGTGCAATTATCCAAGTCAACACAAGAACCAGTTGGAGACCAAGCCTTGGGAAGTCAGCTTATGGGTGAAAGGAAAACAATTTAGCAAACACAAGCTAATAAGCCAAAGAATCTCAACTGAAAGCATAAGTACCTGGGCAGTGCAAGACATGATGCTAAGGATGGTTAGTAGAGAGGCTCCAAAATGAATCTAAGGAAATAAATTTGAGGATGTTTAGAGCAGCTCCAACATTGGTGACACACTAGTAGAAATCCAGCTTTTTGAATGGACCTTGTTTCGTGAAAATAAATTCTAAATCCTCTAGAAGTATTGTTTGATTCTTTTATTATCGTAGTTTCCACACTACCTTGAGCGAAATATGTAACAACTATCATGCTCTTGATCGGTCAGCACATATTCCAAGCCAAGTCAACTTAGCTGTTTTGATTAGGGATGAGAGGTATATTAGTGCACAAGTAATATGACTATCAGATTTTAAGTTTCATCTCCGGTGTTGCTCCGCTACCAGTAGGCTTGGACAGTACCCTGATCGAGTCAGGCAGGAACACAAGCATCGCTCCACTACCAATAAACCTGGTCAGTACCCTAACGGTGTTACTTGTATCACCTCTCTACACGGGAAGCCTTTCTCTTCCTTCACCTTTTTCATTTTTCATTTTTTATATTTTCATTTTTTCATTTTTTCAAAGAACTGTGCATATGCACTTATTTATTTCAAGGGATCATTGGGTCTTGAAAATGTCATTCATTTTCATTACACATTCACTATTATGTCCATTATATCACCTCCATTTCACTACTATGTCACCACATTCATCCCACTTTCATTATCATTGGACCACATTTATGTTTTTCCAAACTTTATTAATTCTAAGCCTTTTAAGTTAATTTGTGGTTAAAAAGTAGAGAATAATGTGCATATGCTTATACCTAACAAATGGGTTGAGATTGTTGACATGTGTAGGTTGAAAGGAGACTTCTAGAAGACCCTTATGTGGCACTCTAAGGCCAAATTCGAATTTCAATGGAAAGAATCATGGAATCATGAGGATATGTGTCACATCTCCTAATTGTATTGTAACTCTAAGAAGACATGTGCCTTATCAGTTCCTATTTTGATTAGGACTCTAGAGGTAGAGGGAGAGATTCATGGACTCTCATTAATGAGATGGCTTCTCATATTTTTGTATAAATAGGAAATCTCTCTCCATTTGTTAGCTTGCCTTAGCTTTTAGTTCTTTAGCTTGGAGTTTGTAGTTCTTCCTTGATGGCTTTTGAAAGCTTTGGAGATCTTTGTTGTACTTTGTAATTTTGAAGAATTTGAATAAAGCTTTGATGTTTTCAACATGGAAGGAGATGTGAAGTAGATGTCATGGAGCACATTAAAATGTAAGGTAGAATAGATTTCATTTTGTAATTTTTCTTTGATTTCATTATGTCATTTGATTGCTTTTAAGTTTGATAGATTAGATTTTTCATTCATGCAATTTTAATTCATGTAAGTGTGTTCAACCAGTTGATTGTAGATTAGTTTTTCTTTACATGTTTTTGCATCAAATAGTGACATGAGATTTACCTCTATGTTGACTTTCTTTTTTTTAGCTTTTCAATTTCAGTTATGCTTTGATTTCAGTCTTATTCATTTTCATTGTTTGTTAGTTTAGAAATCAACTCACTCATGTCATTGACGGTTACCTCTGAAAGCCATAGTGAGACTAAATGGCGAGGGATCGAAATATGAATGTTGTGATTTGATTTTAGTTTTATTAGTTTGTAGTTTTTGATTTGTTTGAGTGCAATAGCTTAACTTTTATTTATGTATTTAGAAAAGCAGATAACACAATGATTTCATGATCAGTGTTTCATCTTTTGTTTGATTTAAGTAGCTACACATTTACACTTTTGTTCAAGTACTGATTTGATCAATAGCATGTTTTAAGATCTTTTGAAGTGCTAAGTTTTGGAAGTTACCATTAGGGACATAGACCTTGTCTTGAAATCTATACCCATACTTGATCTTTAAAAGTATTCTTAAGACCTTAGAATAGGATTTCCATTTGCATTAGACACTTTAGGAAACCAACAAAAACAAAATCCCAAAACAAAATAAAATTTACAAAACAACGAAGTAAGGAAAAGGTTAACTAAGCACATATGGTGCACCACACTTCATCAGTTTACGATACCTGGATTGATAATTTATGTAGAGCAATTTAAGACGTTAAATTGACTAGACATTTTTGGCGCCGTTGCCGGGGAAGTGTAACTAGGAGACCTTATTTCTTACATCTAAAAAAATTTAATAATTCTTGAGTATGCTCTCCTCCTACACTTTGTGTGATCTGGACGATCAGAAAAAGAATTGTTAACAAAAAAAATTAGTAATTCTTGAGTATGCTCTCCTCCTACACTGTGTGTGATCTGGAGGATCAGAAAAAGGATTGTTATAAAAAAATATGAAAAAAATGAGACAAAATAAACATCGTCATTTCAATTGATTTAAAAATAATAATAATAATAATAATGAAACCCAACTGCTTTGATAGGTTCAAACTGTCCAAGATTGACTGGTTATGGTCTGTAGTGGTCCTCAGAACACTATATCCTATTTTAATAAGGTTTTGCAACTTAGTTGCGGAATGTAGCCTGATTCCGCAGCTAGTTGAGAATTTCGTAGCTGATTTCAAGGTTTAACGGGTTACAAGCGTCCAATGAAGAAAACGACCACATGGGTATCTCCAGAATTGTCTCGACATGGATCCTATCCTAGTTACCCAGCCCAGATTGTTAAAAAATCAGCTTAAGACCTCAGTCAAAGTCCTGTTTTTAACATGTTTTTCTTGAAGTCTTTGCTGCCTGAAATTGAAAATCATTAATCCTTCTTATAAAATTTTACAATTTCAGAGAAGAAAAAAAAAAAAGGAAAAAGAATCTATAGCTATCTTCAATCCTAGCTTTCGTTATGGCCTCAGTAGAAAAATCTGCATTCCTATTTGAAGAAATGGACCCTAAACAAACCTGCAAAAACATTATATATAAATATATATATATATATATATATAATATATATATATATATATATATATATATATATATCATTTTTCTGTTTAATGAAAATATATATGTATATTTTTAATTTCTAAAAGTATAACATATAGTTTTATTAACAAAACAATTTAAAGAAAAATATAATAAATTTTATTATTTTGTTTAGTAAAATATATATGTATATTTTTAATTTTTGGAAATATAACATATGTAATTTTATTAACGAAATAAAGAAAAAAAAGAAATACATTGTATATGTGAAAAAAAACCAAGGGTTCGAATGTTAAATGATTAAGTAGCAATAAGAAGGTGAATGCAAATTTGTAGATCCATGTTAACT
This sequence comes from Pinus taeda, assembly GCA_000404065.3. NCBI lineage: Eukaryota > Viridiplantae > Streptophyta > Pinopsida > Pinales > Pinaceae > Pinus > Pinus taeda. The sequence goes on along the minus strand of APFE030183274.1, from coordinate 63,772 downwards.
CCATTAAGAAGCTCCGGCATTGTCCCAACCTGAAAATAAATCAATGAGCTCAATACAAACATTGTTGCCACCTAGATTTCCACTGCCTCCAAAACCTGCGATATAAACAATCTAAGCTGCAAACTTCAACAAAATTATTAATCGTTGTTTTAAAAATCCAAAGTACCATTATAAATTAAAAACAACTACTACAACAATTGTTTAGCAACCCGTGGGTTGGGCGTCATCGTTTGACATTTTCTCTCTGGTTTCTTTGTTAATAAACTAGTAGAGAAAAGAGTTGTTCCCGTATGAGGTAAATACAAGAGCCATTACACAGCAAATGAAAGTCGGAAGGCCAAATGTAACAAATTCATAAAATGCAGAACAGTGAAAACATCAACTCAAAAAAATGTAAACAGAGAAAAACGTCAAACTTTGAGAGCACGATTAGGACAAACAGAGATGAATTTGGAAAAAAGAAAACATGGGGTTTTTCACCAGTAGGGTCAATTAGATAACAAAGAAACTGTTTGAAGGGATTTGTGGCGGTCTAGGATAAATCCTCCGTTCTTTGGAGCCTCTTTTTGCCCGTCGCGTGTGAAAAAAAACATGTTTTTTTTAACAGTTGTGGCCATATTTCGATTTCTTTGAGAAATCCACTCAGATCCGATTTCCTTGGCTGCCAGGTCATCCACCGTGTCACTGAATATGTGAGGGAAAAAAGATTTTTATTAAATAAACAAAGAACAGTTTAAACACGACACACTTTGGTTGTTTGAGGTAACATATCTTCCGCCACCCTTCTAATCTTGTTCCATGTTTAACTCAAACTCCACCACGTCTCCCACCATGCCTCACAACTTCCATCTTTTACTCATACTTCATTATGCCAAGGTGGATGCCATGGTATATTTGGTTGAAGCCGCAAAGGGCATCTTCATACATTTTCGTGCTGCATATGTGGACGTTGTGTCAAATCCTTTCCATGTACCAAGAAAGAGAATCACCTCACGTGCTTTTGCTAAAAGAGTTAGTTCGATAGTGAGATCATTTGGGACATCAAAAATTATATAGGTTGTTCTATCCATCCTATTTCTTAAACAGAAATATAGATTTCCCTATCTGTCCTATTTGAGCTTCTCTCAAGTTCAGATGATTGGTTAAGGCATTTCAGCTTTATTGAATTTTAACCTCTGTAGTGCCTTCACAATATTTTTCCTTATCTGCACTATGGAGTGCATGCATATTATTCATAATAAGATTGTCATCTGATCTAAATTTACCACACAGATAGGTTTCTCTTGATGATTTTGGAATGTGAGCATCTTGAAACTAAAATATGTTTAAGATTTGTGGAGGTTAAATTTGATCATTGGTCATGGGATAGGAAGATTTTAGCACCTTGACTTTCTTTTGGCTGATGGTATAAACTATAAATGTCACACATAGACAACCAAATCTGTGTTGCATATTAAGGAAGGCATGTCTATGCATGCCTGAACCAAAAACAGCTAAAATCTATCAAAGGAAATGTAAAAAAAAACCATGGCTATCTCATTCAACAACTATGAAATTTTGGGAAATGGTTTCTTGAGAATTGTCAAATCCAAAACAAGTTTGATTGTTGCAGTAGTTGGTCTGCAAAATAATCCTCTATACATACAAAAAAAAAAAAAAATCAAAATTGATGGTTGACTATTTCAGGCACTTTCCGTAGCTGATTCAACTTTCCGCAGCTGGTTCAACTTTCCGCAGTTGTTTTTGTTAAACTCTAAGTTGCATGTGTCATCAAGAAAAACAAGCCACATCGGTAGCTGGGGGAATGTCAGTACATGGATGGTGTCCTATTCATTTGATCCAATTCGATGAAAAAGACCCTAGGTCAAAGGGAAGTCCAATTGTGTGTTATCACTAAGTCGCCACACTAAGTCGCTGCGTGTCAAGAAAAAATAATATTTTTGAATCAATGAAATGAATAAGTTATTTGCTCAACTTTCTGAAGGTATTGATTAATTTTGAACTGGTGATGAAAGATGAATGGCTAACTTTGTATTCAAGATTTTTAGCTACAGAAACCGTGCACATACTGCAGCTGAAGTCCAACTCCGCAGACTGGGAAAAAAAAAAAAAAACCCTCATTGCTCAAATCAGCCTAACTTTTTCATACGAAATCATATTTTGATGATCTAAGTACCATTGGAAAGATCTCAACAATATATACACAATAAAGAATCCATCATTAGAGTTTGAAATGGAAAATAATGAAATAAATTGTTGAAAATAAGCAACATTCAACTTGGGGCACCAATTCCAAAGTAGGTATAAATTCTTTTGATTTTTCCTTTGAAGACTTGTTTCATTAATAAAAAATTCTTAGTTTTGTGTGTAAATATCATAAATAGGGAGATTTATTACCTCTCTCCTTTAATAATCTTACATTCCATTATAGAATAAGTATTAGTTTTTTTTGCAGGTTCCAGGAGGAAGGACAAATGACTTCAAGAGAATGGGGTCTCTCTAAAAGACCAATTTGTTTCATAAGAGGATGATCAGCAACAAAGAGGAAATATGTTGATGCAAAATCAGATCCAAACACTTGAAAAACTCTTAGATACTATTGTCTCCATCACATCCATGCATCACATCCATACTTCATAATAAACCATTCACCTCATTGCACTCCATATTTTCCATTTGCGTTCACCTACACTTTCCATCTCTTTTTGTCCATTCATAACTCACAAATAAAGGCAAGAGGCTCATTCACATTCTTATTGCCCATTGCCATTTCTGTTCTCCATTTCCATCTTCCATTTTCATCTTCCATTTCCTGTCATTTTCATTCCGCAAATAAGCCCTGCTTCAATGCAAATTATTGAGTCCATAGTCCTTTGAGTCTAAGTTCTTTGTAAAAACATCTTGAGGCTTGCATGTCTTAATGGAAAGTCCTCATGCTGACAAACAATGGGAATACATTAATGTCCCTTGTTCATTAGACTCCTAGGTAACTCGACATCAATAAATTCATTCGTACCTAGAAAGATGTGTTTGGGCATCTTGACTCTCATTGTCATCAATGGTGAGAGTTCTCGTGTTGACTAGTGGCATCCATTAATGGCCACTAAGCCAACAATTTCCTACTAGGTTCGACATCAGAACATCTTTTCACATTGTAGGAATTGTGCCAACGAGTTTTGAAGACATGAAGACTATTATTTTCGGCATTTTGGAGCAAATTCAACAAGTTTTAGTAGAAGCAATAAAAAGTCAACTTATCTCTTTATCCATGACTCCCCTTGTTCAACCACTTGAAGAATAATATGATCAGAATTTTGCAGCCACCGCACATACAACTCATCCATTCCAAAGGGTAAGTGAAGGTTTGTCATTTTCTAACTTTTGACCATAGAATTCCATAAAAAGCTAGAATAATAATTGTTGGAAAAATATTTTTCTTCCTCATTTCATAAAATTGCCAATACCATCAGTTGGAGGGGGAATACATTCATATTCATATCTTGTCATATCCATACCATACTCAGGAGCCCACATACTTCTAGCATATATTAACTATTACATTGTTATTATGAGCATACAATGGATTTTCAAAAAAAAGTGCTTAAAGGATAAATTGGATACAAACAAAATTATGGTTGTCACACAAGAACCAACCATCATGCAATCCAATAAAGATATACTTTGAAACAATAATCAAAATATCATTATGCAAATTTCAAAGATCAAAATAGAATGCAACAACAAAAAAAATTGGTTGTAACACAAGAACCAACCAGGTTGCAATTCAAGTAAAAAACTTTGCAAAAATATGAAGTTATCAAATGATGTCATGCAAAGTTAAGCCAAATCTCAAGGATCAAAAGAGATAATGTAATATATATTGCATGAAGACATGCAATAGCTTCAGTTGGGGGGTATGTTGAGTCTTGAAAATGTCATTCATTTCCATTACACTTTCACTATTATATCCATTATATCACCTCCATTTCACTACTATGTCACCACATTCATCCCACTTTCATTATCATTGGGCCACATTTATGTTTTTCAAAACTTTATTAATTCTAACTCTTTTAAGTGAATTTGTGGTTAAAAAATAGAAAATAATGTGCATATGCTTAAACCTAACAAATGGGTTGAAATTGTTGACATGTGTATGTTGAAAGGAGGCTTCTAGAAGACCCTTATGTGGCACTCTAAGGCCAAATTCGAATTTGAGTGGAAAGAATCATAGAATCATGAGAATATGTGTCACATTTCCTAATTGTATTATAACTCTAAAAAGACATGTGCCTTATCAGTTCCTATTTTGATTAGGACTCTAGAGGTAGAGGAAGAGATTCATGGACTCTCATTAATGAGATGGCTTCTCATCTTTTCGTATAAATAGGAGATCTCTCTCCTTCATTTGTTAGCTTGGTTTGAATTTTAGTTCTTTAGCTTGGAGTTTGTAGTTCTTCCTTGATGGCTTTTGAAAGCTTTGGAGAGCTTTGTTGTACTTTGTAAATTTGAAGAATTTGAATAAAGCTTTGATGTTTTCAACATGGAAGGAGATGTGAAGTAGATGTCATGGAGCACATTAGAATGTAAGGTAAAGTAGATTTCATTTTATAATTTTTCTTTGATTTCCTTATGTCATTTGATTGCTTTTAAGTTTGATAGATTAGATTTTCCATTCATGCAATTTTAATTCATGTAAGTGTGTTCAACCGGTTGATTGTAGATTAGTTTTTCTTTACATGTTTTTGCTTCAAATAGTGACATGAGATTTACCTCTTTGCTAACTTTGTTTTTTTTAAGCTTTTCAATTTCACTTATGCTTTCATTTCAGTCTTATTCATTTGCTTTGTTAGTTAGTTTAGAAATCAACTCACTCATGTCATTGATGGTTACCTCCAAATGCCATAGCGAGACTAACTGGCGAGGGATCGAAATATGAATGTTGTGATTTGATTTTAGTTTACTTTTTTGCAATTAGATATTGGATTGCTAATTTCATTGACGGTTACCTCCAAAAGTCATAGCGAGATTAACTGGCGAGGGATCGAAATATGAATGTTGTGATTTGATTTTAGTTTACTTTTCTACAATTAGATATTGGATTGCTCATTTCATTGATGGTTACCTTCGAAAGCCATAGCGAGACTAATTGGCAAGGGATCTAAATATGAATGGTGTGATTTGATTTTAGTTTTATTAGTTTGTAGTTTTTGATTTGTTTGAGTGCAATAGCTTAACTTTTATTTCCGTATTTAGACAAGCAGCAGAGACAATGATTTCATGATCAGTATTTCATCTTTTGTTTGATTGAAGTAGCTGCACATTTACACTTTTGTTCAAGTACTGATTTGATCAATAGCATGTTTTAAGATCTTTTGAAGTGCTAAGTTTTGGAAGTTACCATTAGGGACATAGACCTTGTCTTGAAATCTATACCCATACTTGACCTTTAAAAGTATTCTTAAGACCTTAGAATAGGATTTCCATTTGCATTAGACACTTTAGGAAACCAACAATAACAAAACCCCAAAAAAAAATAAAATCTATAAAACAACAAAGTAAGGAAAATGTTAACTAAGCACATATGGTGCACCACAGTTCATCGGTTTACGATGCCTGTATTGATAATTTATGTAGAGAAATTTAAGACATTAAATTGACCAGACAGGGATCCCAACGTATTGAGAGCAGAAAAGGTTGTTCCTTCAGATAAGTACGTTATATATACCTATGACATACTTTTTAAGGTTTTCCCCCTCACCTTACTCTACTTAACTAAGCAAACAAGGGTTAACCCAAAACAACTGACTAGAGTAGGTGGTACTAGTTAGAGTCTAAGTGTTGTCTTTTTACCAAGATTCACTTCGAACAAAACATATTTTCCATTAGTGTATCATTGAATAAAGACAAAAAGTTATGAAAAAAGAGAGAATACAACATATAAACAATTTTTGATAGTTGTACAAGTCCTCTTGTATTTTACCCTTCTTGTCTTAAGAGTCACACACAGTTTCATGTGAAGCTAGCCTACTGACGTAAGCAAGCAAACAAAACAATAAAAGAAATAAGAAGAAGAAGAAAATGTGAAATCAAAGGAAGTAAGAAAAGCAGGCACGAAAGAAAACAAACAAAGACACAAATAAAGCAAACATGCATGTAATCAAACCAGACATAAGCAAGCACTACTCCTACTCCTAAGCTAACAGTGCATGGGTTTTTTCACGTGAGGTAATATTTCCAATGCAGCCACCAACGCATTGGTTGACCCATGTTGGTGAAGGCATGCTTCACGAATAGGATATTCAAGTGAACCATCAAACATGAAATATATAACAATGAAGACCAACACACTCCAAGTTTAAACGTGTTCACAAAAAAGAAAAGAGTGAATGTGCAAGACAAGCACTATGTGGACTTGACATGGTGTTGTGACACACTATGTGTAGATGATAAGTGTACACACTCTCTTGAATGTGACAGACAATAAAACATGAGAAAAAGAGGCAGCTTACACCTCGCCAATGTGCTTTCTGTGTAAGATTCGTCCAATGCATGAGTGATGGGATCGTGTGATTCAGGTGGAGGAAGTGAAATTTGTGTATTGGATTGATCTCCAATGCATACAGATGAGTTATGAGGAACCTTTGGTGTTTCAATAATTTCTTGATCAAAAGGGAAACTGACCTCAAGATGGCGAGGGCCTGACATAACCATCAGCTTGGGCCAAAGTGCCTTGACAGCCTGCGGGGTTTTGACTTCATCAATAGATAGATCATCATAAACGGGAGGCTTTGAAAGATCAACAGTGATTGAATCAACTTCATGATCGAATATAGGAGTAAAGAGATCATGACAACTACTATCAGAAAAATCAATGAGTTCATCAGCATCCTCATGATCTAATCAATCATACAAAGAAGTAGATGAGAAGCAAGAATGTTCACCCTCTGCGTTTCTGGAAAAATTAAATTAAAAATCAAGTGCATTTTCAATGAAATATTTGTCCTCGTTGTTTTCAAATGTTGGACTAACATCCGACGTCTTTTGTAAATGAACGGAAGTAGATGTATCTGTGGATGTATTTACACAAGGAAAACCATAGATAGTAGAATCACCAAAGATTTCAGGGAAAAGCAGAGGAGGCACAGATAAAAGGAGGTCATCCTTCACTGCATGTTCATGCTCAAATTCCTAGTCATACTCATCGTAAATGACAATGCAGGTTGGTTTTGCAACATCAACTTCGTTGATAGCTTGATCCTCATTCACAACTAGTGTGGAGTCTGGAATGGAAGAACACAAGATAGTACAATTTGGAGGATCAACATAATGCGGGAATAGAGGTTGAGGTAAAAAGTGCATATAATAACCCATGGAATTCCCAACCAAATCTATGAAAAAATTAAGAGTAGTGAGGGTGGGAGGATGTGACAGTTGAAAAGACTTATGTGCATGCATTCCCATATCACTATGTGGGGGTGGAGCTATTTGATGAGGAGGAGGTGGACAGTCACTTGTGACAGCAACTATGTCCACTTGTGATTGCGTAGCTCCATCACTGAAGTATGCTTAGTGGGATTTGAGATTTTTCTTAACTTTTGGATTGAGTGATTTGATACAGACATACTCATATATGTCCATAAGATATTGGAATTTCATTTGACTTTTAGAAACTTAAAAATAGAGTAGATGGAAGTGGTCCCAAAATTCGATTAGAGGTTTATGCGAGGCCTTCTATTGTTGTAACATTTTCTTATTAAGTGCTTAAGGATCAAAATGATGAAAAACAGATTCTATTAGATCATTGAATTGTTTAAATGACTGCACGCAATTACGAGGCAGTGTGTGGCACCATAATAATGGGTATTCGCGAAGTGTGTGTGTGAGAACCATATATACCTCTACTTCATTAAAACCTTCCACATTCTCCATGAATGTATGGAAGTCATCTAAGTTCTCAGGCTAAGCCACTTTGCGTTCACAATAATATGCGATTTCTAACAAGTCATTAAAGAACTCCCTCTCGACTTCAAAAGGATGTTTGTTCAACAAACATTGTGGAGGGTTAATTATAACAATATCCATGATAGATGTGCAAAGATTAAAAATATATGGTGAGGACTCATATTTTCATTTGGCCCTCCTTCTAGCACCAGAAATGTTGAAGGTGTTGGACCCGCCAACATGCCAGGGGATCTCCCTGGTAAGAATTCCCAACTAGACCTCAGACCATTTGGAGTAGGAGTTCCAGCAAAGGGTAATACTGTATTTCCTCAACTATGGTTGCATGTAGAGGTAAGTAAGATTTCCTTGTTGGAAGCAAGGGTGTGACCTTGCAGCACATCAAGGAAGGTGCATGAAAGGCTCTGAAACATGGAAGGGGAGAAGAGTGTGCCCCTTAGAAGTCTGTGATGCAACTTGAAAGAGAACACACGAGCTGAAAGACATCACGAGATGGAAAGTAGGATAGCTAACGATCCAAAGTGATGAGTTATACCAACAACGTGCTTTGATAAGATTCATACAAACACATACGTACTAGTCCATACATACATGTGTAAATTACAACTACATACAATGATAGATTAACCAGGATAGCCGAACTACAATAACAATATATGCATGAAACGTGTTGGATCTATTATATTAAAAGAGTGAAAGATCAGATCATACATACAACCATGATAGCCACTAGCCCTGATAGCGAAATATTACAGTCACTCTCGCTTGCTCCTCCAGAGATATGTACAATACACTCCAAGATTTCTCTAAGTTATACCTATTGAAAGATTGACTTCCAAAATCCCCTACAATGAGTTATGAAGTTCTATATATATGGTGACCCTTGAAATTCCCCCTTGTGACTCTTCACCTACCCTCATGACTCTTCAACTTACACATCATTGTTTACAATCTACTATTGAGACTTGGTCTTTCACTTTACAACATGTTTACAATACAATCTGCATATGTAGCCATGTGAGACAAAAATGGGCTTGAGTAAGCCATGCAAGACATCACTTAGACCTGAACAGTTGTGGGAAGAATAACTTGACGACATCGTCTTAGTGATCGATGGTGGTGAACTGATGCCAGACTTGGTAGTCTATTATGTGTTGAGCACTGGAGAAGGTATGTTATTTTCATTTACCTTGTTATATTTTCTTCAAAACTCACAACCTTTTCACATCATGAGCTAGGCATATGACAAAAGAATATGATAAAATCTAGAATATTTATAGGTAATATGAAATAACTAATAATTACCCTTTTTCTATGCATAAAGAGGAGAAAACGGAAGACTTCATCCCAAAGGAAAGAATGATATCAAGTTAACTGTTGTCCCTTTGGCAGGGAACCGCGTTCAAACAAGGCGATCCAAATTGGAGTGTAATAGCCAAAGAAAGGAAAATGAGATCTCCAATCGACGCAAAAGAACAAGAGGATAACTCCAAACCAACAGCTTGCCAAATCCCTCAGGATCCTTTCATCCTAAGGGATTGCTATCTTAACAATCCTCTACATTGTTGGTATCGTCGCTCGACTGTTATAAGAAGGGGTAGCATTGTTAGCTTGGGGGAGGAGAACTATTGTTATTTTTATGAAAGTTTCCTTGATACTTGAACTTTGATCATCGACTCACTTTGAAGAGTGATTCATTTTAACTCTGTTTAATGTTTTAATATAAAAACCTGGTTGTTGTTCTATCATTGATTCTGGAGTATCTTTAAGCAGTAAGTCCCTGGAGGATAAGGGCCCGACCCTGGTGGATCACTTGCTCCTGTACCATATCTCTGATTCATGTGTGGTTTGATTTCTTCTATTTACTCTGTCTAGTAATCTAACGTGTTTTACTATTTTACATATCATCTCTGTCATATATACTTGATTAAATATTATTGTTATCTGTAACAGGAATGCTATGTTATCATTCTGACATTGTATCGCATTGTTGTTCCTTTTGACAATTGATATAATTGTTGTTCCTTACAGATTGCCATTCAATTATAGATTAACTGCATTGTATGTTCTTAAATCGGTACTAATGTATGATTTACTCTTAAGCTGTGACTATTGTTCATTCGGGATTGCTGTTCCATTACAATTGTTGTTGCTTTATAGTTGTGATTCATGAGTATTGTATCAACGCTCAAATTACTGTTCCTTTTAATGTTAGGTTTGTCGCGTGTTTAATTTGGGTTGTTGTACATTCATATTTAAGTTGTTGTTCTATACCTTATTTCTAATGGTCCGCTGTTCCATTTTTGTTTGTTGTTCAATTCAAAGGGTGTTAATTCCTGTAGATTATAATTATTGTTGCATTCATTTCCGTAGGTTAAGGTTTTGCTGTCCAATCATGTTTATAGATATAGTTTCTATTCCATTTCTTGTCATTTGAAGATCATCATTGCTTTGGTGTGCAGAATGTCTGAGACTGTAGTGAACATTGACATACACTATCTAGTTCCCAGTTTTACGATCCTTCCTTTGAGTGCCTTTTTTATTGCATCAGTTTACAGAGGGAAGAGTTACCGATACTATACCCTTAACTGATAAATTGTTGTGGTTTTCTAAACGCATGTTTTGAGTCCTGGGTTTCTTTTTGCAAGTAGATTTTATTCCAAGTGTCCGTTTACTCTTGTATTAAGAACACTATACTACTAGCATTACTCTGACAAATGACCGCCTCAAACTGAGTACACTCTTTGAGACAAAAAATCGTTCCTGGATTGACAATTAATGTAGGGTAAATAGAGGCTAAAAGGAACCTTTTTACTACTCAACATTTTGGCACCGTTGCCAGGAAAGAGTGTAGCCATTTGTTTCTTTTACAGAGTAGTGTAAGAACCTGTTTGGAGAGAATTTAGTTTTAAAAACGGAAGGTAAGAACCTATATACGAAGCATGTAATAGCCCTGCTCCCCTGCCCGCTTTCCTGCAGATTTGTTGCTATTTTCTTTGGGTAGAAATTAGCAGTTGATTTGTGTGCATGACTAAGCAGAAAAATCTAGAAAAGAATCCTAAACCTCTACCCAAGCCTGATAAAGCTAAGGGGCCGATGACCCTTGGCCGATCAACCTTTATAAATGAAATCCTTAAGAAAGCAGAATCTCAGCCTTCAGTAGGACCTAGAAAAGTTGCTTCTAGATAACCTACTAGTTCCCTTCAGGCCACAGGATCACCATCTGTAGCCTTTGCTAAGGTGCACAGTCACACCGAAGAGCAATATTTTCAAGAAATTGAGAATTCTAGCCCAAAATCATTGCAATAAGGGAACCTTAGCAACCTTTGTGAAGGGAGAGGAGAAACCAGGGAAACTGAAGAACCAAGATCTCCTCTTGGGATGATTTCACCATTAAGCAACCCAGATAATGGAAGTGCTACAAAAATCATCCATAACGAAGTTGAAGAACCTCAAGAGCCAAAGTCCCCCCAAGACATTAGGAACTCTCATCATCCCAGATAAAGGAAGTGTTGTTAAGGCCATTCCTGTTAAAGCCAATCCCCCTTGTCAGCCTATGAATACCCTCCTAGACATCCCAGAAGATTATTGGCACATATTTGACCAAATGGTCCAAAACCAGCCAAACACCCAAACTTCTACACTGCAATATCCCATTGTGGACACTGTAGCTAATGCTCCTATGAAAGCAATTCCTCTCCAGCATATCCCTACATTCCATGGCCTTACATTAGAAGATCCGGATGCATTCTTGTTTGAATTTGATGTGCTATGTAGAGATTATGCCTATACCACCGACCCCCAGAAACTGAAATTATTTCCCTCTACATTAAAAAGGGTTGCTTTAAGATAGTTTATGGGGTTGGGTGGTGGTGTTATAAATAACTAGGATCAAATGAAAGAGTCGTTTCTAAAAAATATCAAGATTATTGCAGGTCTAAAGAGTTAAAAGATGAAATATTTCAGATGGTAGCTAGACCAAATGAAACATTAGAAGAATATGTTGATCGTTTTCAATATAATCTTCAAAGATCTCCTTATGCATCATTACCCTTACCTGATAATGTATTAAAAACAACATTAATTAGAGAAATGAAGGAACAATGGATTGAAACACTAAATATTATGGGAAAAGGAGATATTTATCAAGAAAATTTTGCTGACATTATTAATTTATGTATCAGGAGTTCAAGAGGCAGCACAAGACTAAAATCAGCAGAACATGATTAGTTTGCGAGAGATAACAAAATTTCTACAAAAGGAGTAACTCGTGTAGAAATTGGAAATTTATTAGAAAATTTCAAAACCGACATATTAGGGACTCTGACAACGCAACTTGATATTATGCAGGCCAAGCAGAAATAAGTAGAGGTAGAACAAAGTTTGGCAATCTTCTGTCCCAGGTGCAGAAAGAAACACAGCCACAAAGAATGTCCATTAGATGTGGTTCAAGTTTGCGCCATTTGTACAAAAGACCATTCTACAAATAGTTGCCTCTCACTTCCAGGATTGAAAGCAATGTACAAGGAAGCGGAAGAAGAGCCAGAACCGGTGTACCTACTTAATCAGCCTCATCAATGGCAGCCACGACAATCAGGGATGTTCTCCGATCCAGCTTCTTCTTCTCAACCTCCACAATATCATGCTCAACAATATAATACTATGTGGCAAAATCAACCTCCATTCTCAAATTGGTCACAACAACCATTTCCTTCATCATCACCATGGCCGAATCAAGCAAGTCAACCCAATTGGCCAAATTTTCCCTATATACCACCATATTGGCAAAACAATGTATATCCAGCGCAATGGTACCCTCCTACTTCACAAAGTCAAGCCTGGAAGACAAACTGGCAAAGACCGATGAATCAACTAGTAGGAATCATGCCCCTCCCTCAACCTACACTGCCAGCATTACAACAAAAACCCCAGTCTAACTTAAGACTGCAACTCCCAACCCAACCCAACCCTAATCCGAATAACAAACCGGTCCAATCCATTCAAATAATTGAAACACCAGAGATAGGAATTGATCTAAGGGAGTGTAATTACCTTCAATTAAGATCTGGGCACATCATTGAAATAGAGGGAGATAAAACCGCTCAAGTTGAAATTCAGTTACCTATAGAACAACCTCGGTATACGCTACTCCTTTCTAACTCTGTATCATGTCAGTCCAGCATGCTGCTCCCTCATTTGACGGCCGAGGACGGCCTATCACATTGCAAGGAGGGAGAAGGTGACCTCATAATTCATTAGCATACGTGTCAGTTTATCATTTGGAGAACTTTTACTTGGGAATAGCAAGGCTTAACGGTATATTGTTTTCCAATTTGCATGGCTTTTTGTTTCAAAATTATTTCCGCGTTATGCTTTGCAACAATTAGCAATAATTTGAAACTTGAAAAAACTTGTTGTTCCGTCATTTTCTCTGTGGTTGCTAACAACTTGAACAGCCTATTGTTCCATTGTCGTCTCTGTGTTTTCATAGTGTGTTAAGCATGGGAGGAATATCAATTCATAGATAACCACAAGTGTTGACAGTTTCTGATGCCACACGAGAAATCCTATCAAGCGAAGGATGGATAGTTTATCTCGATCATCTGCAATAGTCCAACAAGACCGTGGAAATTGAATTTTTGCAAAACCTACAAGAATATCACTCCACGGTAAGAGGGAGACAGATAGCAGTCACCGACAAAATAATTGTAGAAGTTTTAGGACTGCTAACCACTCAATCTGTGTGGACTCTGAAGAAAGTAAGGCTACGAGACGCCATCAAAATCTTCCAAGATGAAGGTTAGAACCTGAATCGAAGTGGAAAGGGAGTTCTACCAGTAGCCTTGGGAGAACCGTGGGCAGAATTGGCAAATATCATTCAGAATTACATTACCTGTGAAGGCAGAAAATATGTGGTAAGACCACGCCACCTTAATCTCTTAATTATATTAAAGCAAAGATGCACTGTGAATTTGCCTACGTTTTTAAATTCTTTATTACATGATGTTTCTCGAAGCATGAAGAAATATCGCCACGTAGAATCGGGATTAAGTCATCATGGGTTGATATGATTGATAGTTAGCTACAGTCTTGCTTAGTAGCAGAGTAGCTGGGAAGAACTAATTTTTACAATAAACAGGGGAATGGCTTTGCCAGCCCCCAAACGAAAGCATACTACAAGTACATCAAATAGACCATTAAAATGGAGGAAATCCGTCGGATTGGCATGGATCAAAGGGAGGCTGGAAAATTCCCAAGGGAACACCAGTCAACCAATGGAAATAGTTGATTCAGGGGACGAACAACCCCTACAATTGGAAGGAGGAGAGAACGAAGGAGAATTGAATGATGAGGGAGAAACAAAGGGAGAGATTGAACAATTTGGTCAGGATGAAGAAGAATAGAGAAACTTGAGGAAAGCCCATTGCAAAACCCGCTACGAGAGGATGAATTGGCCAAGATTCTGGCCAACATGGGAGAGTATAATCAACCTCTCATCTCACTAAACCTCCACACTAAAGAAGAGCCACAGGAGCACTCTAATCATGATAAGAGTGCATCCGAAGAGTTATGCGACGAGGAAGAAGAAGAAGAGAGTCACTCTGGCCATGATGAAAGTACATTTGGAGAGAAAAATGATGAAGATGAAGAAGAGAAACAATTTGTTCCAAGTCAGAATACACCGGAAGAAGTCAATGAAGAAGAGAGGGGGGAAGAAGAAGTTACCCAAGAGATTGCAGAGCAAGCTAGGGTTTCTACCCCCGAACAACCCGATCAGGAGAATAATGAGGAAGCACCCCAAGAGAAAAATCAGGAAATTGGTCAAGGAGAAATTCCAGACACAAATGCGCGAACGGCTGTTCCTTCCAATAAAATGGAAGAAATCAAAAAATTATGAAAGGAACAACAAATACTACTCAATGTAATTGCGCGACTTCAACAACAAATCAGGATTTTGAAGATGGGGAAGAGAGCAAAAAGGACCTCAGTGGTAAGGCATGCAACCACTCCAATGAAACCCCTTAGGAAAAAGGTTAAGAGGACTCAGGTCCAACCTGCCATTCAAAATCAAAAGGAACAACATTCAGCTGTTAACCATGTCGAAATTCAAATAGATGACATAATGGCCTGTGACAAAGAAATTCAGACAGAGGCACAATCCTTTGAGGAAATTTGAACCATGACTACAGAACGATGCAATAAGAAGATTCAAGTGAACCTCCTGCTTACAACTACTATGCGGGATAGTGACCGAAGGACAGTAACCCTACAAGAGGGTTTGATGCAATCCCAACAAGCAGTAGAAAAATTTACAGACAAACTGTCTCTCAAGAAAAGTATGAAGAATTACAACAACAGCTAAGGGATGTCAATTTATCCGAAAGTCAGGATTTTAAAGGATGGCAAAAGGAAGAAGAAAGAGTCACAAAGGTAACTCATAGGCTAGATGTAGTTATCAAACAAATGGTTATCTTATGCTCTTTGTACACTAACGTCCTAGCATGTAGAGCACCTGCTAAGAATTATGCTTCGTTTTTAATGGAAAGATATTTGCAATTGAAAATTAAGGTTGTCAAAGAAGGAGCCCCTATAGAAATAAACACTATTGATGATTTCATAAATTGTTGTAAGCACTATGGGTAAAGGTTCAGAGATTATTATGTGAGTTCTATTTGCACAACCTTGTGTTAGATCAAGAAACAGAGCATAATCCCAGCCCTTTCATTGGGGACATCCAACTACAGGAATTTATTTCATCTGGATTTAATCAAATAAAATGGCTTAAATCCTATAATGCCTTCCAAAGACAAGAAAATGGATTAGATTTGTGGGTAAGAGCTAAGCCTATAGATCCATTGCATTTATGGAATAAACATAGGAACCTCATGAGGACTCCGAGCGTGATTGAAGTATTAGGACCCATTCATACAACAATCAATCGGCAAGGGATAGAATACTTTTTTATCATCAAAGACCTTGCCATTACAGCTGCTAAATTTCAATATCAAACTTCTAATCCGAATATCCAACTCAGGGAACTGTTTAATTATGAGAACTTTAAGTTAGCTCTTGATCGCTTAGGCCTCTATGGTGATCTTATTTTGAGGGAAGGCCCATCTTGGTTAGGTTGTAGGTTCCAAAGTCTGGTCATTTGGCATCCCGCACCAAGATACCAAGCCTTATACAAGATGCCTGAGGGCCAAACAGGACATATTTTTCAACACCTAGCTAGGAATCATGGCTTTAGACCTCCTAATGAGATTCCATCTCCAACCTACTCTCTCACCGCATGCATGTCAACTAAAATGTTTTCATGAGGGCATGAAAAAGGGTAAGTAGGGGGGTGTGTTGAGCATTGGAGAAGGTATGTTATTTTCATATACCTTGTTATCTTTTCTTCAAAACTCACAACCTTTTCACATCATGAGCTAGGCATATGACAAAAGAATATGATAAAATCTAGAATATTTATATGTAATATGAAATAACTAATAATTACCCTTTTTCTATGCAAAAAGAGGAGAAAATGGAAGACTAGCATCCCAAAGGAAAGAACGAGACCAAGTTAACTGTTGTCCCTTTCATAGGGAACTGCATTCAAACAAGGCAATCCAAATTGGAGCGTAATAGCCAGAGAAAGGAAAAAGAGATCTCCAATAGACGCAAAAGAACAAGAGGATAACTGCAAACAAACAGCTTGGTGAATCCCTCAGGATACTTTGATCCTGAGGGATCACTATATTAACAATCCTCTGCATTGTTGGTATCGCCACTCGGCTGTTATAAGAAGGGGTAGCACTGTTAGCTTGGGGGAGGAGAACTATTGTTATTTTTATGAAAGTTTCATTGATACTTGAACTTTGATCATCGACTCTCTTTGAAAAGCGATTCATTGTAAATCTGTTTAATGTTTTAATATAAAAACCTGGTTTTTTTTCTATCATTGATTCTGGAGTAACTTTAAGGAGTGAGTCCCTAGAGGCTAAGGGCCCAGCCCTGGTGGATCACTTGTTCCTGTACCATATTTCTTATTCATGTGTGGTTTGATTTTTTCTATCTACTCTGTTCAGTAATTTAAAATGTTTTACTGTTTTACATATCAGCTCTATCATATATACTTGATTAAATATTATTGTTACCTGTAACAGGAATGCTATGTTATCATTCTAACATTGTATGACATTGTTGTTCCTTTTGACAATTGATATAATTGTTGTTCCTTATAGATTGCCATTCGATTACAGATTAACCGTGTTGTATGCTCCTAAATTGGTACTATTGTATGATTTACTCTTAAACTGTGACCATTGTTCATTCGAGATTGTTGTTCCATTACAATTGTTGTTACTTTATAGTTGTGATTCATGCGTATCGTATTGAAGCTCATATTACTGTTTGTTTTAATGTTAGGTGTGTCACATGTTTAATTTGGGTTGTTGTACATTCATATTTAAGTTTTTGTTCTATAACTTATTTTTGATGGTCTGTTATTCCATTTTTGTTTGTTGTTCAATTCAAAGGCTGTTACTTAATTCCTGTAGATTATAATTATTGTTGCATTCATTTCCGTAGGTTAAGGTTTTGTTGTTCAATCCTATTTATAGAGATAGTTGTTGTTCCATTTCTTATCATTTGAAGATCATCATTAATTTTGTGTGCAGAAGGTCTAAGACTGTAGTGAACATCAACATACGTTGTCTAGTTCCCAGTTTTATGATCCTTCCTTTGAGTGCCTTTTTTATTGCATCAGTTTACAGAGGGAAGAGTTACTGTTACTGTACCCTTGACTGATAAATTGTTGTAATTTTCTGAATGCATGATTTGAGTCGTAGGTTTCTTTTTGCAAGTAGAATTCATTCCAAGCGTCCGTTTACTCTTGTATTGAGAAAATTATACTACTAGCATTACTCTGACAAATGACTGCCTCAAACTGAGTACACTCTTTGAGATAACAAATCGTTCCTGGATTGACAATTAATGTAGGGTAAATAGAGGTGAAAAAGACCCTTTTTACTACTCGACATTATGGTGTCTGTGTAATCCATGCTAATATCCACCTGAAAGTGAGCTCTTTCCTCTGTTGCATCCAGGTACATTGATTTGGCACCTCTTTCCAACTTGTCATATAGCATGTGCATCATGTTCTTGAGTGTAGTCAGACTAGCAACATACTAGTGCTTAATGTCTGTGCTCATCTGTGAATCTGCGCTAGTGACTATGCGCATCAACTCCTCAAAGTACATCTCCAGCTCCAGTCGGACTTGATTCTTTGCTTTCAACTCGATGAGTGTGCCAATGGATTGGATCACATGTGTGAACACAATGACATCCATGCTCCTGAACACTCATGCATGTAAAGCCTCCAAGCTGGTGATAAGCTGTGGGAATTCCTCATACTTCCAGATCTGACTCTAGATGTGTGCCTTCAACTCCACTTCCTTTGGCTTCATCATCTTTGGCAAGTACAACGGGGATCCCTTGTACCTCATTGTCCATATTTGCATGCGATCGACAACAGTGTGTATCTTTCTCAAGATGCATGCTCTCTTAGCACAGCACTGCTGCCAACCATTAACATGGACAACTAATTTATCCATGGTGATGAACGTGAAGTACAGCGTCTGCATGATTGTATCGAGAGATGATACTCCATCGAGTATCAATATCTTCAACTCTACTCTAGTTGATTTTCTAGCTTTCTATTTTCCCTTCTTAGCCGCTTGCAACTCCTTAGCCATGCGCTCATTCTCAACAATCACGAATCTCACACTTTAGCTGGTGGCTTCAACATATGCCTTTGTTGCATCAGTCAATGCAGCTGGATGTGTGCACACATTGGACATAATCACTTGTTCTCAAAATTCACATGATATGCATGGACATCCAGACTGGGCACCCTACGTGACTACACAACTCTATGTTCTGACTCGTCCAAGGATATGTTGTGCACATCTGCCTCTAGATTGTCCTCAAGGATTTTAGTGTCTCCTTGATCACTTGGGACCATTTTTGTTCCCAGATCTAGTGAAGTCAGTGAAGTGACCTGTGGGCCCTTTGATATGAGATTTATATCCTGATCCTACTCTGGCTTAACCACATCCATGTCCATTTGTTCCAATATCTATTCAATCCCCTAATAAAAGTCATTCTCCTGCGACCACTCACCCTGTTTGCTATCTTCCAGCTATTCTGATGAATCAATAACCTGTATTGGCACAGTTTCATCAATGTGTGCATGTTGCACCTTCTATTGTTCCTATTCCTTCTATGCTTCCTTCTGCCTTCTGCACAACTCTTGCTTCCCTTAGTTGTTTCTTCACCTCTTGCAACTTCTTCTCTCTCTCCTCCAGTTTCTGCTTCTCCCTCTCTCTTTGCGCAATCCTTCTGTTGCGTTGTCACTTCTTTGCCTCAATCTCCAAATCAACTCTTAATACAAGTGGATCCACCTTAAACTTGCATATTTTCTCTGCCTCTTCGTCGTCAACAACCTTCCTCTTTCCTTTGTCATGCATAGGTATGTAAGCAGACATGAAAATCTTTGCTCGCTGACCCTTGGGCGGATGTCAGGCATTTGTTACTTGCCCCTTGCTAGAGAGCCAACATGTCGAACTAATTGAAAGGTCTTCCTTCATTCACTAGCTGATCCAAAATAGTCACCCAACTTTGTGGGAAGGTCTTTGTGCTCTCTTGCCTGTATAAGCGGCATGCGAAGATGACCAAGAACTAATAAACCTTTCGCGGTATATTTGTCTTGTATACCTAGTTGGGTGTTTTCTTGAACTTAGATGGCTCTCTCACCCAACTCTTCAAGATGTCTCTTGAATTTTCACTACTGCTTGGATTGGTGAAGAGTGTGTCCATTGTGATTATCGGCTGTGGCAAGTGATACATCCCTTGAAAGCCCTTTTCCATGAAGGTAGCAAGTTTTTTTTTCCACTGACACTTCTCAACACCATCGTCTCTAGATCATTATGCGAGACAATCCAATGGATCATGTCCGTGCATGGAAATGCGGGATACCTGCATGCAACTCGATATAAGCCAGACTTGTGTATGTTGGCATAAACTCTACAGTCCTCCAAATTCTCCTCAAAGGTGCCTGAAAATATGTCCTTGATTTCCTACCATTTGATGTTGATATCCTTGTATATGAACAACTTAGTATCTTCATAGATGGGCAAGCTCATAGACACTCGCTCGACCACATCTCTAGTTGCACTCTCAATAGTGTCCTTTGACCCTTCTCTCTTGGAAGCCATTGTACATGTACTGTTGAGAGACTGATGAACACCTGTGATACCTGGAGACAAAGAAACACTCATGGAAAGAAAACTATCATTTAAAAACCAAAAGCAACTTGAGGACTGACATGCAACACACTTGGGTGACTAACTCAGAAATTTGCGCAATTTGCTCTGGGAGGCTGGGAGACAGACTGCCAAAATTGAGTAGAGCACAGTCCATACTGTTAGTGAGTTGCATGGCTACTGAAACTACGTAGAGAACAATCCAGATTGGCCTACTGACAATTGAGACTATGGAATGTGCAATTTCAGTCAGCATGACTGCAAACCGAGAAATTGCATTGCGCAATTCTGGGAGCCAACTGAGGCACTGTATTGCACAGAACACACCCTGGGACACCAGTTTGAGGCAAGAACTGTGCAATTTCTGGAAGCAAGGCAAGGCCTTCCATCTGAGAAATGCGTAGTGCAAGCTGGGCAAGACAATCTCTGGCCCAAGGTAGCTCAGACCCGCCGAGGGGTGAATGAAAACAGTAAGGACTAAATGCATGTGTGAAGCTAGGCACATACATGAGTAAATTAACATGCATGCAACCAGCAAGTGCAAGATTGAGTAAGAAGGGAAAACAACGAAGTGTGTGAAGCGATTCGTCGTAACGGCAACTGTTAGTGCAGAAACATTGTCATGCAAGAAAGAGAAAGGAAATGCAATGGAAAACTTGAAACAATGCTTCTACAAGATAATATGCATTAAAACAACAACAAGTATCTATTGAAAAGTTTGAAACAAGAAATGCTTGTTGAGAATGCAACAAGATGATGGAGCTTAGTGGAAAGGAGTCGCCTTCACTAAGTGGTCTCGCAGGCAAGTTTTGGCGCAAAGTCTATTTTTAGACTATGTCTATTTTTAGACATATGGATCATGTCTATGAGTTGCAGGATTTTGTTTATGGATGACTGGTCATGTTGGGAAAAATAGATGGACTTCTATTTTTGGTTCGCAGTGGTGTGATCAGAGTCTATTTTTAAACTGCTAGGTAAAAATAGAAACAGTCAAATATTATTAGCCCTTAGTAATATTTGGACTCTAAACTTTATCTTATTCTCTTGGAGCACTTCAGTTCGAGCTACGTATGTGGCACATGCAATTTCATGAAGGAAATACGTGGTTATTATGGGTTACTTGATCTATTGCATTGAGGAATTCAGTTAGGACTTCAATGATTGAGTTCTGTGGAGTTAGATGAGCAGTTAATGGAGTTATGTTCAGTTTAACTTAGTTGAACTAGTTGTATTTAGTCTAACTGGCCAATAGACTAAGTGATGAGTTGTGTGAATTAGTTATTTATTAATTCACTAATTATTAACTCATAATGAAATTGAATAATACATCAGTTAACTCAGTGCATGGACAGTTCAGTGGAGACAAGTGTTAGAGGTAAGTGAAAGGGTGAGTTGTGACTATGAGTTGTCCATGAGATTTACACATGCAATAGATTGAGTAATGCCAATGATGCCAAGGGAAATTTTAGCTTGTTCTCACATGATTTTTCCAAGTAAATATGAGTTTTCTTGAGCCATTATCATTCATTCTCATGCAGTTATTGCGCAGTGCAGGCGGGCAAGTAGCGGGGGAGATTTGGAGATCAGATCTGAGCTATATTGTGTGTAACAGGTGGAGATAGTACTGAGTACTTGTGAGGAGTATTTACTATGTATTGTTAAATGTTCCCAATCATTATAATATATAGATAGTATGGGGTTTTCAGCTGCATGCTTTCCCCAGGTTACATATTGTGTTAATGTGCGCATGAAATTGATGTTTCATTGTTTTTAATGTTGCTAAATTGATGATCAACATAGGGGAGGTTATGTATTATGAATGATTCTGCAAATAGTGTATAATCGGGATAATCTCTGTGAATATTTGTCATATTATTCATGAATTTTCTACATGGTATCAGAGCTAGTTGATTTGTAGAACATGTTCTATAGGATATCAAAGCGAAGTTGATCATCGGATCTATTATTCAGAAAGTGTTTACGTTTTATTTCTTCAGGCAGAGTCTGTAATCAGGCAGGTAGCTTCTGGATTCATCCTTCTTTTGGAAGGTGAGATATCTGGTGAATGCCCATACAGTCGATCTATGTACAAGAAATACTTTGTTCTCACGAATTTTAGATCGAAGCAGTTGAGTTTTGAGATGGTGGAATGGTGCTCAAGGATAAACTCAAAAACATCTAAGTGTGAGAATGGAGACAGTATGCCCCAGTATCTCACGAAGTTCACCCAATGCTAGGATGAGCTGAGAAGCGTGGGGATGACTATTGATGATGAGGATATGGTGAGTCTAGCTCTCCTTGGCCTTCCTAAGAGATGGCATAGCTACCAGGACTCGGTGAATGGAAGGGAGAAATTGCCAGGATCGGAGAGACTTTGGTTGGATCTTGTGCAAGAGGAGATTAGATGGCACACCAGAGACAGTTCTTCATCTATGCATGATGAGGAGGACTATGCCTTAGCGAGTAAGGCGAAGAAGGGGAAGGAGAAGGTTTCTCTTTTCGAATCTAGTTCTTCCAATGATGGGAAGAAGGTTGACAAATCGAAAGTGTGATTCTTTCGTTGTCATGAGGTGGGCCATTATGCTGTAAATTGTCCACAGAGGAAGTCCAAGAAGGGATCCGGGGAAGGATATGAAGGTGAGGCACTTGCTTCATAGTTTGAGTTGGATTTCACACACTTCACATGCATGGTTTCATCCATGATGGGAAGTGGTTGGTTTCTTGATAGTGGAGCTTCTTTCCACATGACCGGTGACAAAAGTTTGTTCATTACTTTGGAGGAGAAAGATCTCCAGATACTCATAGGGATGGGTAATGATGAGAAGTATACTGTCTTAGGTGTAGGCATGATTATTTTTCAGAGGGAGCATGGAGCTCGCCTTACCTTGACCGATGTCAAGTATTTACCACGACTGAAGAGAAACTTGGTGTCGATCACGATGCTGGAAAATAGAGGCTATGATGTAGTCTTCAGTAAGGGAAAGGTTTTCCTTAGACACATCATCACTAAACAGGTGAAGAAGATTGGTTCACGGGTCAAGAACCTGTATGCTCTTAAGGTTCAAGATGCATGCAAAGCCTTGAGTAGTAAGGCAACTGATGGAAACTTTGTGGTTGAGAGGGAGGGTATATTACCTCTCAACATGCAGGGCCAAAAGAAGTCTCAGACGATTATGGAGGAGCCACAATTGGTGCAACAGCTTCAGGAGGTTGTGGAGCAGCCACAACAGGGGAAGCTGAGAGGAGATCGAGTAGGGGCATCTACTCATGCAGAGACCTCCAGTAGGGGGAAACTTCGAGCTAGGTGGGCTGAGGGATCACATGCAGCCATACCTCCAGGTAGGAGGTGGGG